>JAGDQP010002549.1:2907-103257 GCA_022664845.1 Lepisma saccharinum
TGTGTACATTAAGAAGTTTGTCGAAATAACTTTTCCACACATCGACAATTTTAGTCGGATCCGCCTGAAGATCTCCACGTTCATTTCTAATCATTCCTAACCTCGGCTGGTAACCTTTTCTTAACGAGTTTACCCCTTTGTATAGATCTCGTATGTTATTTGTCTTCCCCTTTTCCTCAATCTCCTGAATCTTCTGCGTCAAATATTCTCGCTTTTCGTTTCTGAACCCGAGTGTGGCATTTCGTTTCGAGTTAATGTAGTAGTTGGTATTTGATTTACTCTTATTACTTAGCTATCGTTGCCTTGCTTGTTTTAGTTCCTCATGAAGCTTAAGATATTCATCATCAAACGAAGGTTTGTTTTTCTGTTGTTTCTTCTCACCTACACGTTCCTTTGCTGCGCTCTTTATTGTTTCACGAATTGCTTCCCATATCTGACTTACATCAATTTCATTATTAATATCATCATTAATATTACTCGAGTAGGCTAGAATTTCGAACCTATTTCAGAGTTCGAGTTGGTAATCTTGATTTTATGCTTGGATTATTTAGTCGTTTATCTTCGAATTTCAGTTGTTCTGATCGCTTGCTTTCTCTGTTCGCGATTCATAACTTTTCCCTTACTTTTGTGATAAGTAATTGATCGTCGGTGTCACCTTCCGCTCCTCTGTGCGAACTAACATCCATTATATTGGTGTCTCCTCGTCCGTCTACTAATACGTCATTGATCTGCTTGAGAGTTTTGCCGTCCGGGGATACCCATGTGTATTTGCGTATGTCTTTGTGCTCAAAGTACGTGCTCTTTATCAGTAGGGTTTTCAAAATCGCGAAAGTTATAAGTCTTTCTCCATTTTTGTTGGTCTTTTCGTGAATGTTGTATTTGCCTATAGTAGGTCTATATTTTTCTTCCCTCACTACGTTTCCATTGAAATCACACAACACAATTTTCGAATTATACTTCGACATTCGGTCAAACATCAGCCTTTCTAGCTCATCGTAGAATATATCTTTGTCGTTATCAGCATAGACGTTTAATAAAACCGTTTTGCCCCATCGATTACGTATCGTAATTTACGATAGTCTTTCGTTTACGAACTCTATATTATGAACCGCCTGTAGTATACTTTTCTTAACGAGGAATCCTGTTCCGAAAACGCGAGACTGTGTTCCCTCGTACTAGAAAGTATACTTGCTCTGTGCGATGCTATCTTGACCCTCCCACCGAACTTCCTGTATCGCTAATATGTCTAGCTCGTACTTCTCGGACTCGCATACCTCCACCTGAAGAGCGCCCGTTTGGTATAATGTTCGTACGTTCCACGTTCCTATTCTAAGGTCTTTCTTAATCTTGTTCTTGGAGCTCCTTGAAGCAGTCTCAGTCCGGATATCCGAATGAGGGACTTGTTTACCTCCGGAATATTTTACCCCAGGAGAATCCATGAACCATCCATTACTGACATCTTTTAGCAGTGTAGAGTTGTCAGCTCTACGGCTTCTCAGTAAAGGTAGATATTCAAGATGCCATCCTCTGCCCATCTCTAGGATGGGAAATTTAAAATCACTATTCACAGAAAAGTGACTCCCAGATAAAAATCACGAATATAACCAGGAAGACTTATAGGGGACTAAAAATACAATGGCATTTATTTGAAGCCATATCAAAAAGCGTTCACTGGATACAAAAAAAGAGGAAAGAGTTAGCAACATTTTAGGGACATTTTTATCCGTCATGAAATTCTGGAACTCACAGAAGCTTGCCAAGTGTATGACAAATCTTGCTTTCGATGTTCGCTCACGAGCTTCAAGGAATATGGTGGTAGTGACTCATTCTCTTATTATTTGTATTATAAAACGTACATAAAGAAGTATGTAGATTACCATGGCATGAGCGAGATGCTTTCTACTAGTACTTACAATAGTAACTGGAGGTTAGAGTTATCAGAAATAATAATTATTTCTTCCGATAAATTTGTTTCGCTAATAGTTAGACAACCAAAATAACAGTATAAACATGCACCAAGAACGGCACGCCAGGGTACTCCGCCATTGAGAGGAAGAAAGGATGAGTAGTTGAACTTAGAGAACCACGATATTTACAGGCAGAAATTTCATTTACGTTAAGTTCTAAAACATATGAATTAATGTAAAAAGGAAAAATAATAACATGGACATCGTGCAGGATTCGTCGTTATGCAAGGCAACAAAGATTGTCTTGTTCAAGCACAGATACACGGACACACACACACATACACTGAGTGAAGGAGCGAGAGAGAAAATAACATGGAATAATTCGGAAAAAGAGCGAAAAGGGGAGGAGAAAAGAAGAAGAGAGGGAAAGAAAATTGCGGAAGACATGGAAGTCAATTTAATTTTAATGCTCATAAAACAGTCTGCATCTCTCCCCTACCCCTTCTATGTGTGTGTGTTGTGCTTTTTTCCTTTACGGTATAAATCTCTTTCAGGAGCAATCCCAAGAAAGACTAATCAAAAATACGAAAACTACTTATCACTATGCTAAAGATCACATACTATCCTCGCTATTGACGCCTCGTAAGTCCTTCAACCTGAGATGAATATATTTTCAGCCATTATTTTATATAAAAAAAACACCACCTCGTTGGAAATTGAACGGAGGAATACAGTTTAAGAATCTAGCACGAGAGCGGTATTTCACACGTGACTACCCAAAAAGTGCTTAAGAAATGGTATAGCTTTCCTTTCTAAGAATAATAAAAATGGATACTTCAAATCAATGACGTGTTCTCTATAGTCTTGTTAACTCACATAGAATGTATTTTGCTTTTTCCAACGAACATTTGCAAGTCGATTTATTTAAAAATATAATTACGCACGTGTTTGCTTCCAAATTTTTAAGGGTTCTCTGTTTAGTATGAAAAGTAACTTATCGATTTTGCACGATCGCTTTGTAAAATAAACTTGGCTTGAACAGGTTTTGAAACGTTGTTGGCTAGCTTTAGTACTGAAAAATCCTGCATGTTACCCCTACACCATCTTGGCAACTAAAGTCAGAAGCAAATTATTGCTAAGATAAGAGCTGATCTTTGGATGTAACCAGCTTTTTCTTTTAAGTAGTTTACTCCAAAGAGCACGCCGAAGTTTATTTATTTGACTTAAAGACACCTTGATACCCACAGATATCCGAAACAACAAAATTTTCATGAAGAAGGAAAGAAACAATAAAATATTATGCAGTAATTTCGCCCTGCAAGTTCAGGAGGCAAGCTTATTATTATTATTATCCACATCCGATAGCGGACTTTATTAAAACGAACACCGACAGCTAGATATTCTATTCTAAGGTAAGACCTTCTATATAGCGGACGAGACGCAAGATGGTGGTTTTCAGAATGGATTTCGGCTTACAATATTTATTTCAAATGTAAATCATTTTCTTATTACTAAGACAAATAAAGGCCCACCCCAAGATCAAACCAGGCAATGTCGGCATTTGGTCGGCGAAAGTATAGCCTACGACGGGTGTTGAAAGATTCCGACAAGGAACAAACTTCGGGCGGGATTATACTCCAATACTGGCAAGTCTGGGACATAGGGGCCCGGAAAATGTCTCAACAACAAAAGGCCACTTGTGTGTCGGCACCAACTTCACCCTAACTACTAGTGGTGGTTCCGTCTATCCTTGAAGGCAGTCGACCGAAATTTTCATCTTGGTTGACATTTGGCCTACTTCGTTATACCTCCGGTCCATCGTAACCCTGAATGATTACTGTTGAAACCCAAGGAAATAATTTAAAGCTCTATTTTACCTTGCGGATATCATAACCCAAATACGGTTATTATGTCAGAGACGTTAGACCCGGTTACCCGTTCAGCTCTTATTCCAATCGTTGGTTACAAACGCAAGGTAGGAAACAGACTACTAGGGTATAAACTGAAATTAAGAACTTAAACTTTCAAAGGCTTACTTTTTAATCGTGTTTAAATTCGTGTCTATAGTGATTGCGCTAGAAATTAATGTAAAGTTAATCGGATGTATGCAGTAAAATGCTTTAATATTTCAAATTCATTCAATTAGGGATGAGCATGAAGTGAACACTATGAAGTGCTCAACTTCCATTCTCAAGGGTCTAAAGTTCAGCATTTATTTTTGTGCTGTCAACATTGTTTTTATTCTACTTCAAGAGCAATTATTCTAGATGAGTAGCCTATTTGATTAAATGAAAAAAAAACTTGAATTAAAATTTAAAAGAAAAAAGTTTGCCAGGGTTTGAACTTACGAACCCAATTTTCTGATTTCAAAAATAGACAGTTGGATTCATCAGGGTGAACTCGCGACCACTGGTGTGAGAGCCAATCACACTGACCAATATACAAAAAAAGCTTGTTTTGTTTGATTAGAAAACAGTATTCACTAGAAACTATCTATTTTCTACGGTTATCCGATCTCATAACAAAACAAGATTTTCTATTGCGTGATAACACGCCTAAGTGTAAGCGTAGATGAAATTATTGGATATCACCAATGTGCATTTAGAAGAAATAGATCCACGTGTACCAGATTTTCAACTTAAGACAAATTTTGGAGAAGATATAGGAATACAATGGGACAGTTCACCAGCTATTTATTGATTATAAGAAAACATTTGATTCTATCAAATGGAAAAAGTTATACAGTATCCTGATACGATCTGGAATTCAGAAAAAAAAGGTCGAAGTAGTGAAAATTGTCTCAGCGACCCAATAAGTAGAGTAAGGATAGGTAGGAAAGTTTCAAGATTCGCAAAGGATTGAAACAAGGGACATGCCTTGTCACTACTACTGTTTAACTTTGCGTTGGAATTTGCGAATTTAAAAATTAAAGGGGACAAAAATGGACTATCATTGAATGGTTTGAATCAACTGTTTGTATACGCGGATGATGTAGATTTAATAGGGTACGATATAGATGCACTTCAAAGGAAATAAAAACATAAGGATTAAGGATGAGATCATATAGAAAGTAAACAGATTTAAATACTTGGGATAATATTTAACAAGCAAACATGAGGTCACGGAAGAAATACAAAGCCACTTAGTTTCGAGGAATGCATGTTTCTATTCGGTCCAAAAACTTCTAACATCGAGCTTAATGTCAAGGAAATTGAAATTGAAAATATACAGAACGATTATTCTGCCGGTAACACCTTACGGTTGCGAAAGTTGGAGTACAATCCTAGCAGATGCACATAAATTACGTGTGTTTAAAAATAATGTTTTGAGAAAGATAAACGGGCTGAAACGAGACGAGATGACTGAAGAGTGGAGTAGACTGCATATGAAGAACTCTATGGATTGTTCGATTCACCAGACGTAAAAATAATGAAATCGCGACGACTAAGGTTAGCCGGCCATTTAGGTTGGATGGGGAAAAATGAAGATTATATTCTATCCTGGTTGGAAGGGCGAATGGACGTAGACCATTGGGAAGACTGAGACGTCGTTGGGAGGACAATATTAGAAGAGATCGAAAAGTAGATGTTCGTTCTGAAAACTAACTTGATATTGTCCAGGATAGAATCCAATGGCGAACGTTTGTTACTGCGGCGATGAACTTGCGAGTTCCATAAACCATAGAGTTAGTGATGTAATCGTGATGTATTGCGTTCTACTTTTATGGCAATCTACACGACGAAGTTGGTTGATTGTTTTAAAGACTTTTATTTAGTTCAGAATAATTTAACAGATTTCCCGACGTCTTACAATGATGAAATTTTGTCAATGGACGTATCGATTTACCGCACTGTTCTCACTGCAAACCAGTTTTGCATGGTCTTGGACTTGGTTCAAACTAAATTTGATACTATTCATAAACAATGTCTAAGAGTTAATTACGGATTTTCTTTCTTTGCTTTTTCTTGAAATTACTCTTCTTTCTATAAGTTTCTTTTATTCATCCTTTGCTGCCTCTCTAAGTATTGTATGTTTTGCCCTTTTTAAGAATTGTTAACAGTCTTTGGTTGAATGTTACATAGTAACAAGTTATATGAAGTTATTACATGTTGGTTTTTAATGCGTTATGTTTACAATTAGAATAGTTTTTCTTGTCCATACTTCTAATTATGTGATATTCCTTATTATATTATTCTATTTTGTGCTTATGTAAGATATTTAAGCTGTAGTTGTTCACATATCCTTATATACTACTATGATAGTAATATTTATATAACTCTTTTTGCCTGCTCTAATGTAGTTTTTATATCAATGCATGAAATACATATGCATGTTTTCGAAATATCAATTGGGTAAAAATTAACCTTCATATTATCGTATCATATGCATGTTTGTTTTATTGATGCATGCTATTTATGCTTCCCTTTTCTTTGTAACTGTAACATGACCTTATCATTTCTGTTATCTTTTTGTATGGATAAGTATGCAATGTTTATATCTGTATTTTATTATTGGCGCATTAGTCGCTGACCAAGTTGTATGTAGCCTAATAAAGCTTCTTTCAAACATTATTATTGTTATTGCTATTATTATTATTATTAAGATGGCGCCGATGGGAGAAGCCTGTTCTGCATGTAGTGTTTTAACGGCCGGGAAAAAAACGAAATTTGAAACAAAAACAGGAAAAAATGTTTTTTCCCCACGAAGCAAAAAGAAAGCAGTGTTTTTTGACGATTTTTTTTTTTTTTGCTTTTTCATTCCGAATATTCACTACTTAACAGATATTTTGTGTTTTTCACCAACTTCAGTTAATAATTAAGCGAATCAAATGTATTTCAAGGCTCTTACAACTTCTTAACGATTCGTAAATTTTTAGCAAAAATTTGTCGGAGTCATTCATTATGGTTTTTGCCCCTCTGCTCTGGATTCTGATCATAGGAGCTACTGCAAATATTGTTGAGTATATAACGAAGATCCAGTTGACATTTCATTACACAATAATGGTAAAGTGATAGTAATTTATTTTACAATAGAAAAGTGATAGGAATGTATTTTATTTTCTGGATTACTAAGGCAATGAATGGAATGACAGAATACAACAAATATAGTTTCATACACAAAATATATTTGTTAATCATAATACTCTAAATTGAATAGACATATTTCGAACAATTATCAATTATATAATGAGCAATAGAGCAATGTAAGACATATATCTTCAGACTTGTAGTAATACATTCTAATTTTCAACAGCATGTATATTCATAGTAGCATAAGCAGCTTAGGCTAACCATAAGTCGTGTTTGTGTAACACCCAGATCTTTAAAATCCATTTAATGTGACATTTTTATAATTATTTTTCTTTATACAAAAGAGCTTCTAAAATATTCAAAAAGCATTGTATTTAAAAATGAAATCACTACCTTGGACAATAAAGTAATAATTTACAAAATAAGTTATTAGTAGCTTTATGTTAAATATTTATGTTTTTAAAGGTTGTGACATTTTTGTTGCATATTTTAGTGTTATTACCACGTTTTTATCATTATGTATGTAATAGAATATTCATTGCAAACGCGTCGACGTATTGCGTGACGTCACATGTCTGCCTGTTTTTTCGTTTGCTTTTGTTTCTTCGGGTTTTCGTGGCGGCCATTTTGGTCTCGTTGTTGCGGGATGGGTTTAGCGCGGCCATTACGAAAACTACGGTGAGTCCGAGATGATGTAAGACATTTTGAGGAATTAATTTTTGATTGATTTACTTTGTTACTCTCTTACTTGAATATCTACTTAAGTAGTATAATGCATTAAACCTATTTAGTTTGTAAAGGACCTTTCTACATTTAAAAACAACTACCAGTAAATATATTTTAATATACTTTTCTTGAAGTACTCAAGAGAGTGATTGGGTACGTTTTACGTTACCCACGTGTTTCCTCTGTTAGTGGTAATATTTGGTATGTTTGTATAATTATGATGTTGTACTAATTATTTGCAGTTGGCTAATCTGATATTGTTTTACAGTTTGAAATTTCAAGCACGCTGCAGACGAGTGTGTTGAATATATTTGTGACATTTTTGGGAGCGTACGTCATTGTGACCTTGCGTAATTCGTTTGACACCATATTTGCTAAAGTAACTAAAATTAGAAATTTGTTGAAACTGCTTTTCATGCATGTTGTTAAAATTTACATAGGGAAGCAAATTAAATATCGGGTTTTTACATAAAGTTTTTTAAAAAAACAGTAGTCATCAGAACCACCATCTCCCCAAATAAATATATGATACCCAATTTAGATTGGGCGCATGCTGTTACAGTAATTTTGAATTGCTTGATATGTTAGATTCGTGTTTCTACTAGATCTCAGTAACAACAAGTCCGAGAGAGATTAGCCATAGAGTGTTGAATTAGCAATGGTCTCAAAGCATGGAATAACTTATCACATAAGCTCTAAAACTGGCATTAAAGAAATTCGTCTAGATATGTGCTCTGGGAACAGTATCAAACCGACAGTTCAAACTACAAAAATATCTTGACTGCCTAGAGGAACATGTCCGGTTTCCTCCATTTATTATATTGCTACGGAACCATACAATCTCGATGGAGGTTTACTATCAGCAGCTGGAAAGTTTACGAACTGCATTGTTTAGCAAACGCACAACACTAGTTAGCTCTGAGAGTATTTCGTCCACGGAGACGACGTCTGACAACACGTTCTATGGATAACCTACGGTAAGTTACACTAATTTGATATTTGAATACTTCCAGTCCACTGGTCATATTTCAGTTTCTTTTGCAGAATACAGATTCTCATTTCACGAAAGAACACATAGATATGTGATGAAAGCACGTCGAACGGAGACCGATTTGTAATAAAAGTATCCAGAGTTTTATCCGAGCTGCTGAATTTACAAATCATCGCTTTCAATACAGAAGGGCGTAACTAACATTTTCAAAATTTGACAGGAGAGACGAAATAAGATTTTGTGGTATGTTCAACTGAACATAACTGTTTTACTACTTTCTGCGGAGCTTTAATTTTTTTCACGCTTAATGGCAAAGGACATGTGTACCTTTCCCTGTAAGTTTTACTTTCAACCTGTTATTTTGTGTTGATTAAATTGCAAAGTTTTCCACTTACGCCCTTATGCTGTGAACAAATGTATATTAACTTCGAGTATTTAAATAATATTGTCGCGTATGTTTCAGTAACTTTCACATTTTTCGTAGTTGTGTGCATAATGAACATTGATAATACAGTTAATGAGTTTGTTTTCTTTTTCTCTCATTTTTGAGATAATTATTATAGTGGTATTTATTTTGCTGTATATAATATTTTTGTATAAAAAGTGTAACTTAGACTATACGTTATAGAATATGAACATTTATCTGCCTTTTAGAAAGCCATTGTGTATATATTTACACAAAGAAAAGTTCTTTTACCAATCGACTCAACAACAATCTACGACATTTTCATCGCTTTGCAGATTTCGGAAGTAGGCGTGGTAGTCTCGCGATATTACTCCTATATCGCACAAATTTTCCAAGTCTTTCTTCTTTTTTCTGAGAAACAGATCGAACAGAAGAATACCTGGGTAATAGTGTATGCTGGTTTAGTGTACAACTTCTCGGGAAGCCTTTGAGCACAGAAAATCTGGAGAATTCATGTCTCATGTGGGTTTTCAACAAAACTGTCCCCAAGTCGTCTTTACAGAATCTCATCCATCTCAACTTTTGCCATCCGATCTCATTGCCTTTTTCATCTTTGCTAACATAAAAGTTTTTCGTGCTTCCTCGAAGTAAAATAACTCATCTATTGTCATCGAGTGCACCTTGTATGGAAACTGCTTTTTTTTACATTCGAACAACAGTTAACCAATCGGTTGGAACGAAGACATCTTGTTGCGTTTTGCGTGCTCAATGGTACTATGCATGGAATCAACTTCCATTTCGGTGTGTCCCGGCTTAAGAAGTTTATGATCAATCGTTTTTATATGAGTACTACTCACAGCATAGAGACACATTGATGCGAATTTCTTGTTTAAATTTTGGCCTCCGCAGCAGTCTGAATACATGGTCACATGTTCAACTTCCGTTGGTAATTGGCGTAAATATGTAAGAACGCATGATGCAATTTCATCCGGGCCCCGCTTTCCCTTTGTTTCGTCCCAGATATAACAGTAGCCGTCATGAGTAGCAACATCGTAAATAGTAAGATTGTAAACGTTTAGTTTCCTCCCGTAATACAAAACTCCTGTTTTGCAGGAGGGCGTTGTTAACACTTGCTGAAGGTCAAAACAAATCACCTTATGAGTTTTATCTTCTAATGCATTCTCCTTGTCGAGCCTCGTTTCTTCCCTTGCTTCATCCTTCTTTTGTTTGTGTTCCTCGTAATTTTGCAGTTCTGCTCCCTTTTCATCTTCGGACAACTTACTAAACTTAACACATACTTTGCATTGATCTTTTTTCGGTTTGTGAATTTTCACATTCATCTCTTTCAACAACTTCCAGTAAGATGTGCGACCAATTATACGCGTTTTATCCAGACCTTTTTCTTCACAGTAAAGTTTGTAGAGATCGTACAATTTCAAGAGAGACAGCCCAAGGTCTATGTAATAAACTTGTGATATGGAAGCTCGGCAGTAATGGGATTCGACCCGAGGTATGGATGTTATGTGTGATTTGGCAACTTCAGTTATTTCCTGTCCCAATACATTTTTCGGAACATGCTTACCTCGCAGTTCTGAACCAGTATTTCAATCTATAAGACCTTTCTGCATCGCGACGCGGCAAGCTTTTTCACTGACATCCAACGTACGTAGGAAGAACTGTTTGCATAGTTGCACCTTTAGTCCTTCAATTGTTAGAAAATATTGCACAGAATACTGCCTTCTCGAGGATGATTTCTTGACTCCCCTTTCCTTACCAACGCGTTTCATATGACTGAACAGGAAGTTTCTTTGTCTTTTACGATCACCCATGCTCCAATATGCGTTATGAGCAATTATCCTCTTCTCTTCACTTATAACAGAACAACTATGCATACACTTACATAAGACTGGCCTAACTTTGCGAGCACTACGTACTCTACCTGTCACTGTTAAGTATTCTTCTCCTCGATTACGTTTTCCTTCGCTAACTGTTTCTTAGTTATGCCGCCTCTGATGGATTTTCTTTCATTTACTGCAACTCAGAAACTTGTCTCACCTTCCAAACCTTCAGACCGTGGCTTCTCACGAGAAGTACTTGCATCTTCGTTACCCGTGCAGTATTCAGGATGAGATGGACTTTTATCTCTAAAAAAAGTAAATGAAAATGCCTAAATGTAACTTCTAACGAACCAAAATAAACGACAATATTTAGTACAAAAATATATTGTTTAATTTACCTTAAATTTGTTTTTCACAACGTTGTCTGAGGGCGATTTGACGGCCTAGTTATCACATACTACTGAATCTCATAAAGACATTTGAGATACAAATAGCACGAATTAAAAAGATAATTATCTAAAAAGATATTATTAGACATTTTTAATGCGTTTGGATAAAACTTAACGAGTCGTACATTTTATTGGAAGCTGTTAAAATAATTCCATATTGAAATTACTAACCCGAAATAATGATTAGTACGTGTTAAATTTAAGAAGTTGTCCGCAGATCAGAAGGGATCAGAGCTGCAATGAATGAAGCATATAACCCACAAACTGTCTGTTTTGATATAACAGCAACATCATTCTGCAAAACAGGAAGATAATCTTTTACAAAATTTAAACAAGAAATTCTTATCAACATGTGTACAGCCTTTGGAGAGTTAATTAAAATGAAATTGATTGATAATATTAAAGAACATTCTGTATTCTTGATAATCGATCACAGTTTTCAGTCTATTTCTTAGCGCCCATATAATCGATCTCCTTCAAAGTTTAGGGGACATGATAAGATAGCAATGGCCGCCTATCCTCCAAATGTAGTGCTAATCGGTTAAATGGAGGCTGAGAAATAGCTCTGAAACTGTGTCAGATTATTGAGGCTCTATCTACTGTATAATGTTTTTACTCCCAATATCTTAAAGCTCATTATCAGCTCATAGATATTCTATATTAACTAAATTCGATGGCACTCCTTTGCTATAACGAATTTAATGGGTATTCTTAATCAGTAAAGCCGTTGCTATTATTTTCGTAATTTAAACTATTCATCCTTAAAAAAATATCAATTTAAGGAAAAATATACTATAATTTTTTCAGGTAAATATTCTGGATCCCCATCATCTTCCAGCTCTGCATACTCTGTAGGACTATCATCATTATTGTAGGTCAGTAACCGGCAGATCTTCTTTAGCAACAATTTTG
This sequence comes from Lepisma saccharinum, assembly GCA_022664845.1. Taxonomy (NCBI): domain Eukaryota; kingdom Metazoa; phylum Arthropoda; class Insecta; order Zygentoma; family Lepismatidae; genus Lepisma; species Lepisma saccharinum. Next base: position 15,167 of record JAGDQP010002549.1, read on the forward strand.
CTTCGCCTATTCATTTTTACGACTTTCTTGCTCTCCTTCTGACACAATAACTGTGTTGCTTCTTTTCTATTTATTGCTTTTCCACTCTTATAAATACAGAGGAAAAAAGACACTTTTATACGTCATTGATCAAGTTTCTATTAACAATCAAAGTCGTAAACAAATCCAAATCAACAATCACAAACAATAAGTGGCGGCATTTAGATATAAAGAGACCAAGAAATACGATACTCATTGTGGCGTACAAGGGCCAGACCGTGCCATTGTGTACTCAGATCGTCCATTACAGAAGGGCGTATGTGTCATTTAAGCCCTTATGCTTTGTACAGCTAACTTACATATCTCTAAACGCCCTGATGAAAATGAAGCCCCCCCCCCAGCTGAACGGTACATCGTGCAGTCACAAAAAATTCTCAGTAGCTAGACACGATTGACATCTATCGGAAGAGCTGTAAATCTTAAAATCCCCAAAAGTGTCAGTTACGCCCTTCTGTATTGAAAGCGACGAAATGCGTTAGCAAATTTTAGATTGTTGTAAACTGAGTGGGGGGTTAGTGTTATTCTATTAGCAAATGCCAAAATTTTTTGACGATATTGAACTGAAGATATGTCAAGATTCGAACTCTGATCTCGATTATTTGAATTCTCATAGACTAAGTAAAATTCTAAACGAAGATAAAGTTTCTAAAGACCACACCTACAGTTCTTGATAAAACGAATCTCCCAAAATCCCGTTCAATGCAACCCAACATGGCATAGCCAAGCGCCTAGGAAGCGACAGTGATAACATCTATACCGGTACTAACCGCAGATATTTCGTGTTTTCATGTCAGCCGTCATGACTAGTTCGGCCCGAGCCTTAGACGCCTAAAGGCCATACATTCAATTAATTCATGATTAATCAGAAGATCGGTTATGTTCCTGAGTTCCAGTAGACAAATTCTGAGATATTACGTAACTAACCCTGGAACTAGAAGACTGCCCAAGGTGGGGACACTTCTAAAGCATGATTCATTTTATCAGACATCAAACCCAAAAACGTTGCCTCTTCTTAACACCTGAAATGATTAAAACGTGACATATCTCGTTGAAGCGTATTCGCGATACATTCGGTTAGCTTTCACTGTTATCCAGCAATGTTCCCAAATTCACTAAAAAATCAGTTAAATTTCAGTTTTTTCTTACAGGATTTTCAAAGACTTCGAAGAGAGGGAGGATTATTACAAAACGTTCGTCAAGGAAGTAATACATCTCAGAGAACACACATTTAAAAACTTTATCAAATATGAGAAGGATCAAACTCTACTCAACCTAAATTTATCATCATTACTTAAGGCGGTAAGGAAATATTCAATACTTTAAAAAAATAACTACTTGTTTAATCAAATCGCAGCGTCCACAAAATTGTGCTCGCTACGGAAATACGCTTCCGTACTATGATTTTGTCTATCTCGTAGTATTTTAAAATAATAAAGGTTTAATGTTTTCAAATCTCGCACATTAAGAATATGCAAGTGATCGATTCTCTCATAGTTAAATTACACATATGACGTAACTAAACTTTGAATTGAAACAACTATCATGGATTGATAGTTCACCATCTCAAGAAATCTTTTCTTTATTGCCTGAATTGAAAACTCTTCATGTCAATTTACACTTGCACGACAATTGTGCTTCAGATAAACGTATACATAGTAATGATCGACCGATCAGATAATATCCCGACATAGGATGAGATGACTATACGCGAGGATGTGCGTGCATACACATCCGGACACTCGGACCTCTCACAAGCAAGCACAATGTCGTTAAGTCGCTTATTGACTAGCAACGCTATAAAAAAAAAAGACGCGATAGAACATTGCAAATTACCGCCGCAGAACAATTGATACTCGTAACTATGAAAATGGCAGTATAGCCAAGACATGAATATAAAAAACCTTAACCGCACTTAATTTCAACTTACAGCATTCCGATAATTCTATCTAACAATATTAGATATATGAGTCACTTAATGCTTGTGTAACTTCTTAAGTATATGCTAAAAAGAAAATAATAAGTAAATGACTTTGATTTTGGTGATAAAATATATTGATAGGGTAATAGCTTCGTAAATATACTTGTTCATAATATAACGTATAAAGTCAGCATGTTTTAAAGTATGAAAAAGTTAAACAAAACGTAAAAGGAAAACGATTTATATTGCGTTTTGTGCACACGGAACATTGTACTTAATGGTATAACTGTTTCGTAGAATGAGAAAGAAATAGCATTATATCAAAGGTTTCTGGTATTACTAAACTGACGTAAACATGCGTCGTTCACGGCGTGTGTGGATATCACATAAAAATATTGATGTACCTTTTTTTAGTACCAGTAGTTTTTTCTTCATCATTTCATTTATCTTGCCTCATATCAACACTTAAATAACAAGTGGCGTCAAAGCAAAATTGTAACATCGGAAGATGTGTACACACGCATGATGATACATACCTATTTTCCAATATTATACAAATTATCATAAAACGAGTGTGATAATTTTTATTTACAACAATCTGTCCAGGGTAAGTTTCTTCTTCGGGCAGATAAACTAATCTCTTCACTGCTGTTTTTCATAATTGCGTCTGAAGAAAACTCCGAAAGCCTTGTGTCGTTGTTATAAGTTCAGTTGAATATTTGGGGGCTTGATGTGTTAAACTTTAATAAAACATAAATATTGCTTATAGCTAGAGATAGTAGAATTTCGTGAATAAAGGTGTTTAAATTCGTGTGAAATGTTTAAAGTCGTGAGTAAAAGTAAATTTCGTGAGTACAAAGGGTATATTTCTCGAATAGCTAAAATATATATAATTGGATTGAATTACGATTTAAAATTTTAATTATGATACTGCTAAAAAAACTAAAACCTGTATTTCTTTCACATACTTTATACAAAGGCCAAAACAAGTATCAAAACTTTAATAAACACATGTACAACTCTGAACGAATTCCTTTCTTAATCATTCCGTCTAAATTTCATAGACATAATGATAAGCGCAGTTCCAAATTTTTCACTTCGAGATTTATTCGATTGTCGAGGAGTACACACTACACAAACTTTAAAAAAATTCTGAATGCTGTATTTCAAGATTTGCTTTTTTCTTTCTGGCAGCGAGATTTACAGTGACGTGATATCTCACATATTCAATTTATTTCTACAAAGATCTTCACTGTCAATACCGTCACACACAGTAAACAGGCTTATGATAATGTAATTTGTATTTTCCTGTCATATAGCAATTCATATTTTGCAACATTGTTGCCATCAATTGAGGATAATGTGTACTACATTCAAGCATTCTCTGTGCTACGGCAATCCGATAACGAATTTCTGAAGACTGGTTATATTTTATCGGATTGTTTAGAAATTAAGTTTGGAAAGTTAATCATTAGAAGTGATATTATTTCGTAAGTAGTTCTTAGAATTTTTAATTTAAAACAAAATATCGAATTTTCGCAAGTATTTCGTATTTTAAAAATAAACATTTTCACAAAGTGTTAACTGCCACCTATTTACTAAATGCGATATCTTGAGTATACACAATTTTTGGCAAATTCGCGAAATTCTAATGCTCTACTTATAGCTATGTGCATCACGTTTTATCACAATCGCCCCACTACTTCACAACTAATGAGAAATATATGAAAATGAAGCAGAAATACCTGCATCTTTAGGACACACAATTTTCATATATAATTATGTACCTTGTTTCTCCTAAAGCTATCTAAGGGTATTTCAAATTATGAGGGGTCGAGTAATTTATCGTTTGTGAGGGATTCATAAATGAAAACATTTTACGAATTCTGGGATCTATATCGATCTCTTCTTGAAAATCGCGATGTTCAACGTTGAAAATAATTACTTTAATACTATTAATTTAGTAGGGATTTGAGAATTAATTGAATTTGAATATAGTTTTTAAGGTCTTTAGGAAACGCTAGCTAGGGACAATTCAGAAGTGAAGAAAAGAGTAGAAGGTGGTAATATATATTTATCTAACAAAATTATTCTAATCACTGCCGTTTATTTGCGACACTTTAACCCCCGGTAGTTTACAGCGCCTCCACAAGATAAATAATATATTTTTCCCTCTGTGAAATGTCTCTATTCTGAACATTCGCGAAAATATGAGAAAAATCTCGAAATTTACATAATTTATGAAGTTACCTGTTTCTAGCATAAATAAATAAGTGGCTAGAAGGGTTTTGCGATCTGCCCGTTGATTTAATCATTTTTCAAACTATGCAACAAGATCAACAAAACATTCCAAAAATACATCCAAGCAAACTGATGTAGAAAATATTAGAATTTCCTTAGCTAATCTCATCTCCCAATATGAGAATGATCTCACTCAGATTCAAAGAACCCTAACCTCCCTTCAAGAAACAGTTCAATGAGCCCTTGAAGTCGCTGACGTCTCACTGCCTGTGGTTATAGAAACTGTGAAAGAAGAACTTGTAACCCTCCAAGATAGCATGTCATTACTCCTCACTGAAAATACCTCACAGCCATCCAAAATCACTAACTTTACTAGAAGAGTAGCTCAAACAGGCCATTCAAGAACAAAGCAAGTTCATCTCGGTTCACGGTGTGAATGAAATAGTTAGTGGTTTAAAATGCATTACATAAATCAGAAGATAATACTCACAGCCGCGAAACCCTCATTGTTGAGATATAGAAAAAGCTTGCAAATCTCCAGATGAACTTTAGTTCTCTGTCTGATAATTTCGCCACACTTCCAACCACGTTTGCTAATCTTAACGAATTCCAAACCTTAGGAACAGCTGTACAATTATTAATGCCTACCAGTGTAGAATTGTGGGCAATTCAAGGAACTGTGAACAATCTAAGCACGAACTAAGTCTGTGTTTCTGAGTTTAAAAATCGGGGGTACTGAGTTTCATCGAAGAGTTGAAAATGTAGATTATAAGCTTCTTGAATATATAAGGAAACTAACCAGCGTTCAGATCCTGAAATTATATAGAACTCTACATAAAGAACGATATTTCCGAGGTGTAAACATATATGTATTCAATGACACTCAAAATTACCACGCATTCTATGTAATTAGCAAACTAGTTATAACTAGTGTTATTTTCTTTCGGAAGAAGCATAGGAATTTTCCAATAATGGAAATTAATTTGAAAGGAATTGAGAACTGCGGAGGAATTCAACTTGGACGACATGAAGGTTGTAGAGGTTTTCCGGGTCTAGACGATGAGCAACAAATCGAAGAGCAAATGTTTCAAGTAGAGCCTGGTGACCGAATGGTGATATCTTACTTTGTCCCTGCTGACCACTACATCATCATAGATTTGTTGATTATTACGCATCTTCAAAATTATTAAATATATAACACCATCAGTGACAGAGAAATTGTTTTTTTTTTTTTAGATTTTGAAAGAAAGATAATATATATTGATGACCGCTATGAAGTTTTAGAAATACATGACGGAGAAACAACAGTAGAAGACTATAGAGATATTTATTTTCTATTGAAATCATTCGAAACTGTAATAGCAAGCAATGTGTTGGTGCATGCACCATGCGCGCAAGAACCACAAACGTAATCACTTGTTCAAAGTTTAGGAATTTTAAAACGGTTGAAAGGCGAGCACTTGGGAAAATAAAAACCTGGGGAGAAATCAGGATTGAATTGATGACAAGAGACTTGATTTTATTAACGAAGTGGTTACGGCATACGGGCCTATTTTTTCCGCAACCTTATGTGCTTTAGGAACAGTTTCGTTTAGAAAGACATCACTTGTGCTTCATCTCTCTCTGTGAATAAAATTTGATTAGCCTTACTATTATTTGTTAATTAAATAGTAAACTTCCCTAAAACTAAAAATGGCATCACCAACTACTCGTAAGTTCATTACCGCTGAGTTACAGATAGAAGAACGACGAATTTATAGACGAATATCAACAGTAACGAAGGTAACTAGGTCACAAGTTCATGACCTGTGACCTAGTTGAGATGAACTAGAAACTTATGCATTTTGAATACTTAATGACAATCATTAATACTTTCAGTAAATACGCATGAACGATCTCAGTGGGAAATAAGACTGGAAGAAAAACTACTCAAACCTTCGTTCTATTCTCAAGCTGGCTAAACCGAAATTCTTACTGACTGACCGTTGACGAGAATTCTATAATTCATTCTTTCTTAGTTATACGTTCTGACGGTTATACGTTTTGACCCGTACCCTCCACATTAAGTTAAAAAGTGTATTATTCAGACGTTCCACGATAAATGCTTTTACATTGCTGTGCGTCGAGTAACGCTTAATGTTGTGCTGTTTCATGAGACTGACAAAGAATGAATTATAGAATTCTCGTCAAAGGTCAGTCAGTAAGAATTTCGGTTTAGCCTGCTTGAGAATAGGTGTACAAGTCAGAACGTATAACCGTAAGAACGTATACCAAATGCGTCAGAACGTATACAAAATGCGACAAATCGCATAAACACTGAAACGTCAAAACGTATAACCATCAGAATGTATACAAAATGCGATGGAATACGTTTTGAGATATTTTTTTTACATTTTGAAACCTGTGCACCTCTAATCTATATGGAAGATTGGTAGGTTAATACCGAAAATCTTGGGTATGATTTTCCGAATGTACATTTTGTGTATGAGTTATTGCAAATGAATTATTTCTATACTTCTATGTAATATTTGCATATAATTTAGCGAGTATTAGCAATTTAATTGAAAATTGGCTAGAGACTCACCAAAATTTGACATTTTTATACAATTTAGGGAAATAAAATAGTTTATTCTATCAGTGACATTTCACTAGAACTTAGTACAAATTAAAGAAGTTGAACAGTCACTTGCATTAAAAGATGGAGGTTGGAATTATAAGAAATGTCTGTTTTTTCTTCAGGAGAATTGTTTTAGTGTACGCCTAATAGTTAGAAAACTAACATGACAGAACATATATATTCCAAAACATGGCATGCAAGGATATTCCTCCATTTGGAGTGAGAGAGAATGAGTAGTTAAGCTTATTTTAAAGAACCACGAGATGGATAGGCAGAAATTTCATTCACGTTAAGTTCTAAGAGATAGGAATTGATGCAAGAAAAAATAATATAATGGACATCATGCAGAAATCGATATCGCGCAGTTCAACAAAATTTGTCTTCTCAAAAACACACACACAAACTCAAAGACGGAAAGGGCGTAAGCCATAGTGCTCTTACCGCCCATAATATTCATTTTATCAAATTTATCAACACACATACAGAGAGAGAGAGATAGGCGTGAGGGAGAACAAGAGGGAGAAAGAGAGAGAGAGAGAGAGAAAGACAGGGAAAGCATGAAAGAAGACGGGGAAAGAGCAAGAAAAGAATAGAAAAAAAGAGAGACAAATGGCAGGAGGCATGGACATAAATGGCAGTTATTTACAGCGCTTAATTTCTTGAAGAAAATATTGTGAATCCTGGCGGGGAATCGAACCTGGAACCTTGAGTATAAGGATCTGACACGTTATCCACTAAACAAAACACAGATCATAACAAATGGGTTGTTAAACTAGCTATTAAACTCGTTAGTGTCAGCGAGTTATCCCGGTTTCATTTGACGTTTACATTTTATTTACGGACTTTCGGCAACTATGGCTCAGACGAGAATGAAGCTACAGGGAGGGGGAAATATAAAACACATTGCATATCGTTGGGGATGGTTCAGCGATATGTATACGAAATGGAAATTAATTTGTGCAGAATGAATACCGATTGCGAGAAAAAAGACAATGTCTACGCGTGAAAAAAGTAAACAAATGCAAAAGTAATGATTGCTGTACTGACCGTGTGGCCGAGTGGTAAAAAGGAAATCGAGCTCGGAAGACGAGGTATAGGGTTTAAATATCACGTTCGACTATCATTTATTGTTTCTGTGGAAAAATCAATTATGAACTGACATTATGTATCCATCGTACTGGAAATCGGTAATTATTGTGGGAAGTTAGAAGGTGAAAACACCTTGATTCCTATTACAAAATGAATACCGTATTGATTATGGCTGTTTTGGGCTTAACATTTTCCAAGTTGATTAGTGTAATAAATTAGAAGTAGTCACAAGCTATTTGTTCGTCAAAATGGTTTCTGAATATAATCGCCTACCACCAGAGATAGATATTTTCAGCACAGAACAATACTCTCTAAAACAGCTAGAAAGAAGCCGAACAGCTAGCCGTGTAGTGTAAAGCATTCATCCCACGACTCCAAGGTCCTGAGTTCGAGAAACGGCAGGAGCATGGGTGTCTTAATTCCAACGTGACGGATAATCGTGAAGTGCCGAAGTCAACAGTTACTAGACTGGAACATATAAAATAACTTTTACCAAAGTTTTACCAAACCAAAAAAGGAATATGTAAATATAAAGGTAAGCAAGAAAGTTCTGTCGCTTTTTCACCCACCACCTTGAGGGTTTTTAGTTTGAGGTTGGTGAGCACATCATTTCGTGTGTCATATATGATTTTGTGTCATGTATGAGAAATAGAAGAACTGGTATTTTTAGTTGAATAAATTTCGCGATATTCTATTTATACTTTTGTTATGTTTTTATTACTGTATGCTAATAATGTTTATTTTATGATTGTTGGATATAAAATGTGTTATCAGTATTAATGTTAGTGCAAAACGGCTGTATATGAAACCATATATCCGAGGAACCATGGACTTAAATAAGTCCAACTTCGGGTATCTTCGGAATCAGTGAACCAAAGATGCCAGGTTCGAGCCTCCAGGGGTAGAGTCAACCTTCGCAGTCGGTAAAAAATGCAGATGAGTTTTTCTTTTTAAGTGCGACCAGACATGTTGAAATGTTATTAAGAGTTGAAATAATAACATTCTCTAATTAAATAATGATACAGGATTTCGAAGCTATGAAGTATTTCGGAGAAAAAAATATTTGCAGCAGATATGAATGTCATTGTCTGGGACACCGAAAATTCTGTCACTTTTTTCAGGAGATATTTAGGATTGTTCATAGTAGCTTAGTGGTAGAGTGCGAGGGCTTCTACTCGTGAAGTTCTGGTTCGAATACCAGTCGGAAGATCTTTGTATGGTATGATCAGTACAAGAACCCTTCTGGGGTAAAGAGAAGAGTGGTGCAAGAATTATACTCACAAAATAAGTTATATCAATTTTGTGAGTGACATTTTTTGTGTCACTATGGCGGTAGTGCTTCCCTTGTAATTAAATTGATGAAATTAAGAAACTTATCATCCTTCCTTTGGCCACAATGCCACAAATGACACAACCCTTTACCCCTAAAGGTTTTCTGTACTAATATCACCTATTTTTTAAGACTGCTTATTAAAACGTGCATAATCTTCATACAAAGATTAATTTTGGACTATGGTAGGCCCCGTATCTCAAACACCGTAACTCCTATTATAAATTAAGCATTTGTTGAGCCTTACGGGCCCGTAACTGACCCCCAATCCCCCTTGTACCAACCATTTGGGGCTAAAACAAAAAGACAGAGTGACGGAAACACTTTTTGATCATTTGTGAAAATTATATGGTTGGGCTAAAACGTCATAACTTTTGAACCCCTTCATCGTTTGAAAGGTATTGATGCTTAGATTACGAATCGGCAAGATTTGACCGCCTATATGGTCTGGGATCAGTGCTTTGATCAGAAATTTGATTTTCTTTTTCAAACTGCCCTAGGGGATCCGAATGAGGTCCTACCGACTTATTTCTGTTTTCTGTATCTTAGTATAGCAAAGAGCTTTCAAATGCAACTTTGAGCATCAAAATCGGGCTCATAGTTCGCTAGATCCGAAATTTGTTGTATATATGTAATTGTCGCTCACAGACTCGTTTGTTAGCGTCCCTCGAAGAACTACCGTTCTTTAATATATATTGCTCAAAGCATAAATAATTATATAAAATATTTGCATTAAAATAAATCAGCTGTATATATATATAAAATATGTGTTAAAATAAATCTAATTTTCGGTGTCCAAGAAAATGACATTCATATCCGTTGAAAATGATATATTTTTATATCCTGTGTTTTGTTTACTCTACGATGGATGTGAGAACTATGTTTGCTGTTTTTCTTTTCATTCTGAATGTGCTTTCACATGTGGAAAAATAGGTGAGAAAACCATCACCTACTCACATGTATACACAGTTTCGAATATTGTATCATTACATATTTCAATGAATGTTACTTTTTTCTACGCTTAATAACATTTCAACATATCCTATTGCACTAAAAACAAGGAAAGCGCATCCATACTATGTTTTCCCAAATGCGAAGGTTCACCCTTGGGGACTGGAACCTAGCATCTCTAGTTTACATTTTCCGAAGATATCCGAAGTTGAGCTTAGAGAATTGTCTGTTTGAAACTACCTAATCAATGCGGTCCACTATTATGAACTAGGCTGTACATTTTGTTCTATATTTCCATCTATTAGTTGCTTCATTCCCGTGTGAGCCATAGATGACTAAAGGCCGTGAATAAAATTCAAATTTCAAATGGAACCAATTTAAATATGTGATACTACCGAGTATAGTGGCTAATTTAACAACACATTTATTATGGTCTGTGTAGCTAAGTGAAAAGTGTGTCAGACTCTCATTTTTAAAGTTCTTGGTTCGATTTCACTCCTAGATTTACAACTATTCTGAAAGAGATTTATCCCATAAAGGGAGAAAACACAAGACAGAGATAGAGAAGGCAGGGGGAAAGAGACAGACTGTGTTTTCATATGCATTAAAATTTCATTTACTTCCATCATTTTACTTTTCTTTTTCCTCCTCTTTCTTCGCTCTTTTCTCGTCTTCTTCCGTGTTTTCTTTCTCTCTCTCTCTCTCTCTCTCTCTCTCTCTCTCTATGTGTGTGTGTGTTGATAAAATTGATGACATTATTTATGGGGCGATAACAGCACTATGATTTACGCCCTTTCCGACTTTGTGCGTCTGTTTGAAAAATACAAGTTTTGTTGCAATGCGCGATGACGATTTCGCATGATGTCCATCCATATAATTTTCCTTTTCTTTGCATTAATTCCTATCTCATAGAATTTAACGCGAATTGAATTTCTGCATATCTATCTCGTGGTTCTCTAAATCAAGCATAATGACTCAATCTCTCTTCCTCCAAATGGAAGAATACCCTTCCTTGCCATGTTTTATCGCATATTTGTACTGCCATGTTAGTTGTCTAATAGGCGTACAGTGAAACAATTCTGCTGGAGGAATGAGCTATCATTTCTTATAACTCCAAACTCCATTTATTGTTGTAATTGACTGTACACAAAAGATCAAACATAGAATTTCAGTGAATATTACGTACAATTATTTAATTCCCATAGGTCATTGGTCAAAAATAGTTGAAATGTTACGTATGTTAGGTTCGACCAAGATATCTAGCAGGTAAAAGAAAATAAATGTCTATGTTTTTACAGTTTTACTTAAATTATTCTAACATCCAAAAGTCCTACAGTCATTCATGAATGGTGAAATCTGCCTTTCAAGCAGGTGGCATGCTCTATAAACATAAGGACAAGTGATATATGCAGAGGTAGACAAATATGAACTGCAAGAATTTTCACTTAAATTTAATATCTTCTGTTTAAAAGAGGTAAAAGTATTTTTCCTGAATTCCAAAATATGAATTTAATGTCACCAGGCAGTAAAACTTGCGTTTTCCTAAGACGCATACCAAATGCATAATAATACGTAAGATAGGTTACAAACAAGACAAACTATTTTGGGGAGTATAAAAATTTCAATATTTTTACCCTTAATTATGTCAGCTTAAATTAACGCCACTAAAACATTGAGCAAATATGTTCAAATTTTATTTCCCTATTCTTTAATGCTGACAAACATGCTCTATGAAGTATAGGAGAGGTACTAAATAGGGTAGATTACATAGTTTGGAGTAAGTGATAAATTATCACAACGTTTATTTTTTTAAAAAAATATAATACCAGCAAATGTAATTATTAAGATTCTTATTAATAGGTAAAATCTTTTTAATTCTAACATTTAAAGTGTAAATATTGTTATTACGCCCTCGAGTAACTAACACAATAGGTGAAAATATTAAATATTCACCAACGCGTATACGTTAATTGGCTAATTTTGGTTAGTCGTAGATAATATTACATAACGGAGAATACAATTTTGCTGATGCTTGGTGGAAAGTAGTAAACTAGTATACAGAATATATACTGAATTTAAAGAAGTCCGGCTAAAAATATGCAGAAATTTATTAAAATATACTTTAGGAAGCCCAAGTCTAAATTTCATAAACGTATTTAAGAGGTCATAGTCTAAGTGTCACTAGATATTTCCAAGAATAATGTTAAACTTCGGAGACCACGTATGCGAACTAATTCGTACAACGTATAGGTTTGACAATATCCAACTTTATTACGCAGTATAATCAATATTAAGTAAAATGGCGATTATTGCAAGGAACCATATACGTATTTTTTAATAAAATGCACAGAATTGTATTAAAAGACATGTTAATAACATTATGCATTTCCAATTTTTACTAGACGTCAAGTTGAATTTTTGGTAAGACATATATATTACATTAGAAACGGAAAAATATATTTAAAAAATCTTGGTTAAATAATTAAGAGTATATAACTCTGTAAAATGCATTTTTTTAAACGACAAAATACAACTGTAAAGACTTCTAGACAAATAAAAATACTAAAATTCCATAACCGTATTTCAAAGAGTCGTAATCTAAGTGTCACTATAAGAAGCAAATATTAAATATCTCACTAATTGGGCTACAAATATTAAAAAATAACTTATCTTAAAAACGTTAAAATAATATCATAGTTTAACGGGGTCGTACAAATGTTAAAGTTTGGTTAGGAAATATTGGACTTCACTAGCCCATATACACAACATCAGGAAAATTGTATACAAAAATGTAGAAATTATAGGCAAGTGGCAATCTAAATAAACACAAAAGATATGTGAGTAATCTTTGACATTTCCAATCTCTAATTTCAATTTTTCTCTTTAATGAAAACAGGCTGACAAGGTTATTACACTTAACTTTATTCATAAAAACATACAACAAGCATGTCTGGTTCAATGTTCTAACAGCATCTTTCTCAAACAAAACATTAATCAATTCTAACAGCGAATAAAAGCACCAGAAGGTCAAGAGATCCTTTCTACGTCAACGCCCAATTACTTTCAAGAATTCGACTACTTTCTAAAGCTAAACAAATTTATCCAATCACTGTCCTTCGCTCACAAACCGCACACCCCTAATCAACCAGACCACTCTAAAAACTTATAACAGCAAACAAAGTAACCTTGCAAGGGAAAGGAGGCACACGTATGAAATAAATAATTTATATAAAATGAATAAATAAATAAAATTAAAGGTATACACCACAAAGAAAAAAGAAATAAACAATAAGAAGGAATCTTAAAAATTAAACAATTAAATAAATATATAATGAAAACAAAAGCAGTGGGGGCTACAGAACAGTCCTTAATTTCTGGAATACTTTTCTTGCTCTTCTCTTCCCAGTATGTCATAACTTATACTTAACACACCATTCTGGTTCATTGTTGTCTCTCTTTTCCTTAATTCTTCTCACCTCTTTCCCCTTGTTCTAGCATATTCGTCCCTTCCCGGTCTATATCATGCGCATATTCCTGTACTTTTCTAAATAGTATGTCAGTTTCTTTTTAGTGTGACATCATGGTTGTATTGTTTAAACCTCTCCTTTAATTTCGTTTACATCTCTTCTATACACAGTCCCTCGCTATTCATATACAAAACACTGTACACCACGGCTCTAAGTATTTCCTTCCTTAGAGCATTTTTCTTCTTGCTTCTAAGTTGGTTCAACACATTCTTCCCTCCTTTCCTACACTTGTCACTCCTACTTTTCGTAAAAACTTCTTCGTTCTCTCGATATTTCTTCCCCACATTCTATCCTAATTATCTATTTATTTTCACTGTCTTATCCTTCTTCCTCCTTCTTTTTGTGCCGTTCTGTTATTGTCTGTGACAAAAAAGTTATTCAAGCATGTTGAAGTGCAGAAATAACATACCCTTCCACGTGGAGGACATAGACAAATATATTTAATTTTGTTTTCCCAAGCATAGTTTGTTGACTGTACGTACATGGACAACCGCGCAAGATTTATAATAATATTTACTATGGTAGTTACCTTTATACGTTCGAAATTAACCTATTCTATTGAGGCCCTGTGGTTGTTCAGAAAAGCACTGCTTAGGAGGAGGATAAGTTAAACTTAAGATTGTTTACGTTTGTTTCACATCACTTCATTCAGTGGAAAGTGTTCCATTGTTTACATAACCATTTCACTTTTAACATGGTCACAGAAAATAAAAAAGAGTTATAAGTAGAAGAGCCGTAAAGTGATTATAATGAAGCGGAACTACAAATTTTGCTATACACTAGCACAGATAAGTTATGTAACTTTAGTCACAGCAAAAATAGCATTTTATATAAATAGTATGTTTGCTTTACAATTTATAGCGTGTTTCATTATTTCTTTTGGTTTGTTTATGCTGGTGGTACTATATGAAAAGTGGATTATTGTAAAATTCTAAGAAAGTAAGAATATATTATGTTACTTTGTCAACGACCGATAATGAACGATCTCGACTACCGATATTGAGAAGGGCGGTCATCGATAATGAACGATATCGATCGATATCCTTGATTGTTATTGGACAAGTTGTTTGTAAACCAACATGGGGTCCATGTCGAGGAACTATGACGATCGACGTTTTAAATTCCAATATGCTCACATCGGTCGATTTGGATGTTCTACTTTTGCAACAACGTAATACGTGCTATATCGGAAGCGGAAATAGATGGAGAAAAAGTAATTTCTGTTTTGACATGACGGTGCCAAAATACAAGCATGATAAAATTTTGACTGTCCTAGGGTCGAACGTTAAAGGTATAACTTGCAAAATCTTTAAAAAAGGAAATAAATAGACAAAAATACATATCGTGCTTCGCATCAGCATATCAAAATATGTGTAAAATGATACTTTCGTAAACTTAGGTGATATGCAAATGATTATCCGGAGAGGTATACACTCCACAGTACACGCTATTTTGAAAACGGTAGAAGGAAGCTAAAATTATTTCTGAATCAGCATCACCATGATGAGAAAAACATCAGATAAAAAATGCATCAGGGCTGTAAGATCAAAAGTACTAAGTCGCATATAGTATAATCTCTAAAATAGAAAGGGGTAATGAGAAACTGACTTCAAATTTACTATCAGTATCGTGACAAATGTTTTTTCTTTTCGCGAAAATCGGTGACATCATTCAAATGAGTATCCTTAGAGGTATATATATCGTAAAACCGATATAATAGGAAACGGAAATAGATAGGTAGAAGTAGATTTCAGATTTGGCATTACCGGAATGGAAAAATTATATTAGCCAACATTTGGTGGTTCTCAAGCTAAATTTATACATTCGAAAGGATATATCTCGAAAACCGTTAGAACGAGAACAAAAATAAAAATATTTCCATTCATTTACTAATATTCAACTATATCGGTGTTAAGGTACACAAACTTTCATCGTTCTAGTACCACAGTGAGCCGAGTTAGCATATGATAATATGTACAGATAATCTGACTTCAGATATAGCTTCCCCATGCAGAAATACATGATTGAAGCGTACGCGCGAACAAACGTCCAAGTGACATTTTCAAATAAAAATACACGAGTACATTTTATATATAACAGAAAAATATGAGGCATAAAATATTCATATTTTACACGAAGAAATGTTAGACTTCGTATTTTTCCTGTTATAAATAAAAATATATTTTTATTTTTTTTATTTCAAAATGTCGATTAGACGTTTGTTCGCGCATACGCTTCAATTCTAGAACCAGAGATGGGCAAGTTATATAAATTCAACAACGTGCATACGTGAACCGTACGTACAAAGTAGTTAGGGAAATTCACGTGTTATGTTCTATAACCTTTAGTTACTATCCTGGGGTCATACATGACTCCAGCGATCATAATTTCAGTGCTACGTACCAGGGGGGTCCATTTTGGACTTCATGATCCTGCATATTCACACTATGCTCTGAGTTCTTGTTACTGCCGCACGTGCTCTGTAAAATGTGTGTCTTGTGTACTTGTGGGGAAGTATTACGTAAGTTATTTTTCCTATTATTGATCTTACGGGAGAAAAAAAGAACTACAGCAAACAAAATAAACTATAGTGATATTGATGCTGCTAGTACATTGTTGCTGCTAGTACTCACGAGTTTTAAAACAAAGGAGTTATTAAAATAATATTCGTATCTATACAAGAAAATATGCTTGCTTGAAAGTTTGTTTTTGACCACCTTGAAAACCTTTCATTTTCTTTCTATTAAAAACACCTATATTTTACAATTATCAAATGTTTTACAAATTCAGTTTATAGTGACCTCTATTTAAAAAAAATATTAAAATATGTTTGCACTTATTATCTTTTTATATAATACGAATTTCAAAATTGGGGTCACTAATGACTCCACGATACGTGGTCCCAAAGTAAGAATAATAGTTAAGGGATAACATGTTGTAAATATAAGCGAGTATTGCGGCTAAATGATATTCAGCAATTTATATACGCAATATGCGTTGGTTTATGTTGAACTTGAATTTCTAGCAGAGGCAATAGGTTATATTAGCTTAAAACTTCGAGTTTTAGCGAATTATATATAATATATACAATGGATTAGGTCCAAATAGGTAACGTTATGTTGAAATTTAATGCTTTCTTCCAATTTTGTAGAATATATACCCAGGCTTGGTGTAAGTGTTAAATTCTAGCAGCGCCAGGTATGTTATGTTAAAATAGGTCATATAAGGGAACGACATTTTTTAATTAACACGCATATACGTTAGGTTAGGACAAAATAAACTATGCTATGTGAAACTAAGTTTCTTTTCTGCAAATTATATAGAATATATCCATGAGTTTCTGGTAAGTGCCAAATGGTAGCAAGGAAAGAGATTATGTTATGTAAAGTTTTTCATTAACGCGGTAATACTAGAATATTTACATTTTACGTCATGTGATAAGTAATTGGACACCCCCTACGTTTCTCTCCTTATCAAACTTCCGTGCGTGCCAGTTCTCCCTGCTGACAGTTGTTGAGTACATATTACGGTACTAAGGTTCCTTAGTGCGCGTTGGATCAAGTTATGAACGCTGTTCTTAGTTACTGTAAGCCGGATTTACATATCGCTAGCGTTTATAGAAAATTATTATGCATGGTTTAAATATAGATCATGCACTTCCTTGAACAATGAACATACACTAAATCACCGTGTAAAACTGATAGATGTTTGACAAATGTCAGCGGTGTGTGTTGCTGATGAAGCAACGAAATTTGGGAAAGAGGAAGGTAGTGGTGTCCAGCTACTGAACTAGGTGTAATTTTACTGAATTTGGTAAACGTTAGGAATGCTAGGATTCCCTTATGTAATTAACTGTAACTGTATAGTTTCACTATTTATAATACTATTAATATTAATCGTGTGCTATCTATAATGTTTTGCAATTGTTTCTTAAACAAGGAAACGTAATTATGAACAATGTAATATGTTGCCTCTAAACATCTTCTACGTAAAATTTAGATATCGCCATTAACAACGTAGGTTTGGTGAAGGTCCCTGTAAATTATATACAATATATTATGTAATGGGTTATGTTAAAACGTAAAATTCTAGCAGTGTGAATAGGGTATGTTAGGGTAAATAATCCACATAAGAGAACGAAAATTTATTTTAGGTTAAGACGTCAAATTCTAGAAGGCAATATAACATGTGTTAGGTTAAATAATAGTTATACGCGATTAAAGCTTGGATTAGGTCATAATATTTAAATATGGTAGTGTCAAGCAGTATAAAATGTAAAAGCTTAATTTGGTTAAATAAGCCGTAAATACGATCCAATCTTAGGTTAGGTTAATTTAGACAGTATACGAGTACGAGCACTATGAAAATTCAAGATGATAAAAATTCCAACTGGAAGTTATGACTTCATATTTATTAAGTAATAACCAATCAAATTTCGGGATTTAGGTAACGTGGTATGCGGTTTAGCATTCGTATTATTATAAAATATATCCAGGTGTCGCCTATTCTACAAAATTATTCAGAGTGAAAAAATCTATCAGGGAATTATAGTGTGTCGAGCTGTTCGATTACCTACAGTTGATGCATTAGGTTTAGGTTATGAGCGCAGCTTACGCCTATCGCAATTATGTCCGTGTGCTATAGGGCAGTGTATTTGCTGTGTGTTTACAACTTGACAAGCAACAAGTTTTGTTCGCAAGATTGTACGGCTCTTTACGATATTGAGTGACCATGGATTTCATCATAGACGCTGATCTCCTCTGACATTACACGCTCATTCAGCAAAAAGTTAAGACATTTAACTGCTAATCCACTGCCACCTTTCACGATTTGTTTGGTATAACCCATCCGTGCATGCCACTTCTGGCGGAACTTAGTGTGGAATTACCTGAACGTTGAAGGTAGCATTACTATTTGCTGCGTCACTGCGCATAGCATTAACTCTCTCGTACTTTTTCTATCTATGCTGCCTTTGTATGGCACAAGTCTTCTAGGATTACGACGCCATATTTTAATGGTATATATATATATATATTACTGTAATTTGCAGCTACGATAATCTTGTTTTATGACATTTTAATATTGGGAGTGGATGTACTCATTTCTGACAATATCATGTATTTTTACAATATGCACTCGTGATGCATACATTAAATACGGTACTCCACCATCTACATTACTGCTCATATAACTCTCACAGTAAAGAAGTCCCATCCACCTTAGTAGTAGGTTTCGATACACCGTAATTAGGTCATAAATTGGATCCGAAGAATTATTATTAAATTTCGTAAATTTCGCGGTGTAGCAAAGCAAGAGGTGAATCTAATTTGCCATTCTGGGACGTACTTCTCATAAGATCGTCTTCATGTGTATAACTATATGTAGGAAACAATATTATTTCTTTTTCAAGCCATCAGTCTTCCTGTTACATTATTTAATGCACAAATTTGTAAATTTCAGATCATTGCAACAGCATTTGTCAACAGGTGCTTTTCACGAGAACTGGAATATATTTGTTTCTTGTTCGTTCTCCCAATTTCGTTAAAAAATTGTAAGGTCAGAGTTACTCTCTAACCCCAAAATTTTACCGACTAATTTTTCAATCGCTGAAGTGAAATGAAATCGAGTATTTGCGTTATTTTTTATAAAGGTCAGGTTGACTTATAATCAATTGCAGTGTTCTTGCCAAGATATATAGCTTTTTAGGTGATTAATTTCTATTAAATGAAACGATGGAGCTAACATTTTGTGGGTTGTGTTTCGACGAGACGAATTATCGTGGATCCATTTCAAAATTGCGTTGTTTGATTTCACTGCAATGTTAATCTTTTGGTTGCAAAAATACTCTGTTCATTTATTCGGAGATTTGTATAAATATGACATTTCAGAAAAAAAAACAATAATTGATTTCAGTTTTATATTTGCGGGTAACCATTATAATATTATGACAATATAAATCATTATAAACAGAATATCGCGACCTTACAACACTTGTCAAATGCCCATTTGTATGAGGAGTGACATTCTCGAATTTTGGTTGTTCACAATCATACTTTTCTCGTAATGTGCGTGCAGAAGGTTAAGAACTATTATATTTAATCGACAATAAATTATTAAGCATAATTCCCTTACTTTTAATGCAAGTTCCTATCTTTAAACTCCTCTCATGTTAAACTTAGCAAATGGAAACCTGTAGTCTGCACATGCCACTTTTAACCAGCATGTAGTCATATTAACAAAATTATATTTCCAGATTAGAAGAATGCCTGATGTATATATGCTAGAAACATTTACTACGAAGGTAATGCAGAAGAGATTTTTTGAAACACCAATGGGACAGTGCATTGGGTTTAATTCTGCGTTACCTATGCTTTTAAGGTCAGTACTGCACTAAATTTTGGCATCTATTTTTATATATAAAAGCGTAAAAATTGAAAGATTAAGCGACAAAAAATGCGTGGCGTACAATTCAAAGATTTTTCACTAACAAATGAAAAAAGATAAAAGTAAAGTTTACTTGTGTAGTCCATTTCCAAAAAGTGTCTTTGTCTAGAAAAATGTAAAATGGAGATATTCGTATTATTCAGTTCATTTTATTGTTTTCTAACACATTAGTAAGGTTTTATGATTGCAAAATGAATGTAAAATCATCTGATTGTCATATGTAATAAAGATCAGAGACACAAATTATCACCAAATTTGTATATATTCTATCTTTCCCAATTGCTTTTTGAAAAAAAATGGAAAATCTTGATAAACTGAAACTTTTATCATAGCTTCAAAGGTATTCATGGCTGGAACGTGTTCCTATATTTGAAATTTAAGAAGTGTATTATAAGTGATTTTCCCGATTTTCCAACATTGATGGCAGTTGGACAAGAGATGTTTTGGAAACGGTCTACACACTTCTAGATATGCTAAGATGCAGCACGTAGCTAAGATCGATGCTTGATGAACATGTGGTTTAACAAAGATTCATTTGGTTTCTGAAACACACATTTCTGCCACTGTTGACATATAGGCAGCGCTGCTTTTACTTGTACAAACACAAAGACTGAAATTTGGAGAGATCATTTTAAAAAATGTAGGAATTGAAATTTATTATACCTATTATCTATATATTTTATTAGAGTAGCACCTTTCCTTCTACTATCCCATAAGTGACACAAGCATACATACTAAGAGAAATCCAAGTACGCTCCCGGCCATTCTTGTTTTATGTCAGTTGCTCAAATTAGAGCACATATCATCATGAGCTAATGTTTGTCCACACGCCCAAAATGAATAGCATTCTATGAAATGATGTGTTAACAGAAACTTCAATAATATTTCAAGAATCTTTTGGGAACCGAAAGCAGTGGAAAATCCCACTTGAATTCATTCCACCGTAAGGTGAAAATTGATAGTGTTGTAGCGATGACTGGAAATGTTGCATTATGTATTTTTTTTACGAACATTAGTGCTAGTGCATTACTAAAATTGTCTGTTTCTGTAAGATACTCATCTTAGTTTTACTTACTTACTGTATTGCTTTTGGAACTTAAAAGTTCATCGCAGCAGAAAAAAGCATTTATTTATTGATTTCATGTCTTCGATTATACTAGGGAGGTTAGGGCCATTAGTCCCTCTCTTACACCTAACTAGTAAACTAACAATAGCTGATTAGAGCAAATCGAAACTAGAAATAGAAATAAAAACAATTGTACTATATATAAAAAGGAAAAACAATATATCCATAACATATTATAAGGAAATATTTATGCAAGCACACACACACATACACGCATATACATACATTTATACATACATCTACGCAATTATACTTTAAAAACATTATATAGTTAACTAATAGATTATAATATAAGTGCTTCATGTGAGTTAAATGGTAGCTGGTAGAGAATGGGTATATTGCATGTTCATTGTGAACAGCTCTTTTGGTACCGATTTAATTTTTGATTGTGATCTTATATTTTGCATAGACAAATACTGGCGAGTATCTATAAATCTCTGTGCTGTGTTTCGAAAGGAATAGAGTTTCCTGCTCTAGTGTTTCTGACATGGCGTGCAACATATTGACAGCTTGTGTGCAAATACACAAAGGCATTGTGAGTTAGAATACTGTGCGTTTTTACTCACATGTGATATTTCCTCCGTAAATGGAGTGGAAGGCACCCCAGTTCCGTAAACGTTGGTGTTATATGATCATAGGGGCGGAGACTGTAAATAAATTTTATGGGAAAGATAAACTGTTAGGTCATTGTATACTTCATCACAATAGTCAAATAATGGATGCTCTAAAGCCTGCACCAAATGAATCTTTTGGCTTATTGAAAGAAAGTGATTTAGCTTTTAAAAGTGAACAATACAGCATACACTTTCTTGGTTGTATGTATTACGTGTGCGTTCACTTTATATATATATATATATATATATATATATATATATATTTATATTTATAATATATTGTCAAATGGCATTTAACCCCACCGCAAAAGGTAATTGTAAACAGGAATAGGATTAATTTTATGAAAACGCTATCTCATATTTATTCCAAGAAAAGAAGTGAAAAGTGTTTTCAGTTAAACAATCATTCTATCTCATCTCTGTGTATGAAGACCAAACAGTTAAGAAAATATAACAGACATTTGTCAAGGACAAGCTTGGAAGAAGAAAAGTTGCAGTAAAGTATCAAATTTTACAGACATTGATCAAGGTATAAACATACGTAACAGTTCAAAGTACATAAGAGATAAAAGTGTGATCAATATTGACTCGTCTCTGAATGACTGAATAGTAGGTTTACAGTGATTTGTTATTGTCTAGTAACAGACATTCATGTAATGAGTCTGAGAAAGGTATCTTTATAAACTTGAGAGAGGTCTCCCTGTCCACATTGTTTTAAGAACGAAAACTAGTCTTTGATCATGTGACCCGACTCAGCTCTGAACCAGCTAGAAGACAGAGAGAGATAAAGACGTTAAGCAGTCCAGAGCAATTCTGGCTGAGAAGAAAAGAAGCAGGCCTTGTTTTCAGAGGCCACTTACAGTACGAAGAACGACCGAGGTTTCAACCCAAGTCTACATCTTCGCCACAGAAAAGCTTAGTTCATCGCCGCAGTTATAGAGGTATGTGAATTGGGTTCTATTATGTATCACGTACGTCATATATTGTGATGCTCTCTACGTTCCCTTATGTTTATTATAGTTCTTGTTGTTAGTCTGTATAAATGCATGGGTTTTATTGCCTTTGTCTTCCATCTAATTTTAGTAGGTTCTTTCCTTAAAACCCTAATACATAAGTTAACTAACCCACGGTGTTTGAATCCAAGATTCTGTATTTTCGCTGCAAGATTGATTGCTCAACAAGAGAATTGTTAGGTTTTAGCTGCTTCATATTAACGAAAGAAAGTGTTACCCAAGTGTCCAACAAGCGTATCTTTAACGTTGCAGTGCAATTGTAACAAAAATTTAGGTAAGCTACATTTTCTATTCAAATTGTTTCTCAACGAACTTGAGAAAGTTACATTTTTAAACTCTATTTTCAAAATTAATTAACAGTCCCTTTTTTTAAAAACATTTTTTTGTTTCCCTTTTCTCCTTTCCAGTTTAGCTTTACGCACGTAGTAAACACATAATATTGGATGAAGATGATTCATCCATTCAGTTAACTCCCCGCACGTGCCTTTTATCTGTTTACTTACGTTAACAATTTCACATTGGAGGAACGCGCGTGCCTTTTATCTGTTAACGTCAACACTTTTTTCTTTGCGTACAAGAACTGCATTGTATACATTTTAAAATTATATGCCAATATTCCGAGCACAAGCAAAGCTGATTAAGGATCTTGAATTATTCATTGGTTTTGCACACTCAAAACGTGCTCCGGGAAAAAAAAACGAAATTGCAAGTGATTTTCTAGAGGCTTTCATTACGTTCAATAGATAGGCAAAACTCAGTGGTAATGCATCGGATCGTACCGACCACTTTTTCCAATAGTTCGAATCGTAAAGTATAACTCAGTGGTTCGAATCGAAACAAAAGAAAATGCTACCCACATGTTTAACGGATACAGCTCAAGATTTCTATAACTTGTTGCAAATTGATCCCACCGTCCCCACCAAAACATACGATGACATAAAGAAAGGTATTGTTAGTACGTTTCACGGCATGTCATCGCCAGACAAAATTGACGATATAATTAGGAATCGAAGACAGACCCTTATGGAAACTCCTTATCAGTACGTAATATCCAAGGGTCAGTTGATTCACTCCCTTCTTCCCGATAAAATTGAAGAAAAATTAGTTTTACATATTATACAGGGGTTCAGCTCACACATACTAAAGGACATAGGAGATAAGTCAATTAAAACTGTACAAGAACTTATTTCTGCGTTTCAGGCGACAGACCACAAGCGCACGTCTCTCGAACAGCGAAGATTAAAAACCAAGACTAATATCAGGTGGGTTAGTCGCCTAATAATCAAACCCTTCCACAAAAACCGCCACACAATTTACGACTGGCGCCGTCCACACAGGCGTCTTTTCCACCCCCGATGAGCCACCTACAAAATGAATTTCGGAAATTGCAGGCGACCATAGCACAATAGCAGGCACCCAATCAGTCCGACAGAGGGGCGAAGAAATAACACCAATAGGGCCTCTGCATATAATAGTCGCACAGGCAGGAACAATTACCAGGGCCGACGTCAGAAGTTTAATAGATCCTTTCGTCGTTACAATAGACACTATTGTGTACAGCACAAAAGAACTGGAACGAGTCAACGAGCGATGTTCAAGTAGCCAATGGAAAACCCATCTTTAGTTTACCTAGTGCTCCTATAGTATGTAGAAAATATTTACAACGGAACCATTTTGCTACAGATTATCGTGCTGCAGTTCCGACAAGGAAGACAAACGTAGCAAATTTGCCAGCATGCGATACGATCCCACTTGCCGGCCTTAATGCTGTAAAGGTTCCTCTTATGAAACATGATTGCATATATTACGTGCGCGCTTAGATTGGTCAACACAACTGCTCTCCAATGTTGAATTGTGAATCCTATTGTAGTCTTTTGGATTCTCGATTGGTGCTCCCCCTCCGCTAAACGTATCAAACAACACAGTATTTTAGAAGGTATTAGTGGCGGGAAAATATTCTATAACGGAGTAGTAACAGTAGATATTCAGATTGCTAATCATACATTTCGACATAGGTGCAAAATTGTACAAACTACCAATAACCCGTCTATTCTTCTTGGTACAGATTTCTTTGATAAAAATGTATTTCAGTTATCACCAACTAATATTTCAATAACTTTCTTTACATAAAACCATAAAATACACAGTTCCCAGTGCCGACCTCGCACCTTATGTATCACATGTCTGATGCGGGGTTATCACAAGTCAAAATATCTGCCCTGCCCGCCTTTGTGAAAACTCAACATGTGAAGTTGAATTTAGAAACACAAAAATACATACCGATTTCCCTAATCAATATGAGCAAAGAGTCAAAATTTATTCTTTTCGAACCGAATTCCGAAATTTATATACGAAAAATGTTGATGCAACTACAGCGACTTTACTCCCAATCAAA
Source organism: Lepisma saccharinum (assembly GCA_022664845.1). Taxonomy (NCBI): domain Eukaryota; kingdom Metazoa; phylum Arthropoda; class Insecta; order Zygentoma; family Lepismatidae; genus Lepisma; species Lepisma saccharinum. The sequence goes on from JAGDQP010002549.1 coordinate 40,471, forward strand.
CTCATGAAGTGATTTAGAATAATAGCAATAAGACAATTTGATTGCCCAAATGAACCAAAATCGGAAAAGCACTTTCCCGTGAACGGTGGCAGCCGTGACGTCACTATCTCAATTAGACGATCCCCGTACTATTCGGCAGTTCGTTTTCGTCGACCTGACTGAATGTCAAAACGGACAAAACGGAGACATTCAGAAACGTATAAAAACGTAAAAACAATACTTTGATCCGAGACAGATTAAAATCAATCCTAACTTGAAAGACCAACAAACAAAGGAAATTTTTCCATTAGTTTTATAATACAGTGACTGTTTTTCGTGGAACGATTATTGTTGTGGGATAACACATATAGTGAAATACAAAATAGTCACAACTGATTCGGAACCGATATATGGTCTCCCTTTCCTCTCCCTTTATACCTTGCGGACTAAACTTCAGAAAATGGAAAAGCAGAAAATAATTAAAATGATTACAATCGTACGTCGGATTACAATCACCCGGTCTTTCTGACACGCAAACTCGACTCCTCATTACGTTTCCTCTCGGATCTCCGCATGCAGAATTCTAAAATGCACACAGTGGCGTACGGCTACTTAAATATAGATGAAGTTATTTCAAATATTTTAGGGAATAAATTTCTGATGAAATTTCATATTTCTTCGCGTTTCTACAAAACCATTCTTGCAGAGGAGTCTCCTGAGAAGACAACTTTTCAGCAGGATCCCTCGGAACCTACCAATACCTCGTTTCGCCGATGGGTTTGAAATCGAGCCCTTTTGGCTTACATCCATGATTCAATTAGTTACGGACGGTATTCCTTCATCACTTTTTTCTACATGTGCAGATGATTTGACTATCGCTACAAAAACATGTGCTCAGAGTATCGCAGTCGTGAATTATTTGAACTTTTACGTGAAACTAATATCCATCTAAGAGACCGAAAGCAGAATTTATCTTCTCAAAATTAAAAGTTCTTGCTTCGGTTCTATCCGGACACACTGTAGAAATGTCTCCTAGATTAATTTCACTTATTGTCAAATTTCCACAGGCAAAAGCAGAACGGAAAGTTAAACAATTTCCCGGTGTTGGAAACTTTTTAAGGAAAAAAATACCCAATTTCGGTATCCTGGCAAGACCCCTCACAAAATTATTACGTAAGTTGGAAACTTTCGTTGGTCCCTCGAGGTCCAAACATCATTGGATGTCCACAAACGTTTATTTACCACAGCCTTTGTTTTACAAACTTTTTGTACAGAAAAAACATCACGTTTGGCTAGACGCTTCATTTCTCGGCTACAGAGTTGTCTCCTACAGGAGGGTCCTGTTCAACAACTCCATCCAGTTGCATATTGCTTCAGAGCGCTCAATCTCATTACGGCGTATTTTCATTAGAGATGTCGGCAGCTTATTATGTCATTAAAACGTTCCATTCCTTATTGTATGGAATATAATTTCATTTGTACAGTGATAAGGTCGCTCTCACTCATTTAAAAACAAAGAATTTAAATGGAAAATTAGCTCTGTTGGCTATACATTTTTTTGAAAATTTTGACTTTCATGTAACGCATGTGACTTCTGGGAAGAATTTACTCTTGGACGCACTCAACAGGCACCCATTACTCCTCCCCCAAACCAGTGCAACGCCTCGGTAGCTGAGATATTACAGTTTCGTTTTTGGTTACCTTCTTGGAAATGAAGAATCCCCAAACAGTGGTACGCTTCAGCGATAGAATTCTTACATTTCGAAATTCATTGAATTATTAGAAAATCCTTCCTCTCCCCTAACCAAAGATCCGAAAATCAAGCGACTAACAAACAAGTATGTTATCATAGACTATATATTGTATAGAATTTATAGATTACAGACTATGACCAAATATTTGCTTTGCATTCCCTTTGCCCTCCAACACAAAATATAAATGAGATGCATAGTTCAGGTTTCGGCGTGTCTCATGGCTTTGCCTCAAAAACATACAACATTTTGCTTCAGAAAATATTTTTCTTAAATATAAAAAGTACTGGTGTTCAAAATCTGCAAAGAATGTTTCGAATGCCAGGTCATGAAATCGTATATTGCAAAGAAAATTTGGAACTTACAAATGCATGCGACTCAAGGCTCCCCTTAATTTATATTTTCGCAGACGTCTTCGGTCCTATTCAAGTAGATCTCATCGTCATAATTTAAATGTGATAGATTTGAACACTTGTTTCGCGGTATCTCCCTAAAATCCAACGAGGCTACTTCAACCGCAGACGCTTTGGTCAAGTCTGTACTTGTTCGTTTTTGGCTGCCTCTCATAATCTACCTTGACCGAGGTTCCACTAACACATCAGCTATTATGAAGGACTTGTTCACGGAATTGAAAATCCAAGTGAAATTGTCGGGTGTTTTGTCGTACTAGACTTTAGGCCCCGTGGAAACTTACCATCAGACTCTCATTCGTTTGTTAACACCCTGTATAATGAATAACGAACAAAACTGCAGTGTTACCAACTGTTACATTTAATTACAACCTAATTCAACATGCTCATGGATTCCGTCCCTTGACTATCTTCCATGGCTATGTTCCACGCTTGCCTCTGGATTTATAATTAGGCACACATACCGACACGATGTCAAACCACCAACGCTTAGAAACTATGGACATCCACCGTGCCTAGGCATATGACAATTTATGTCATTCATTTGAAATCCAGAAGCGTTCTTTTATGAATGATTCTCAGGTGTCCAACAAGCGTACCTTTAACAACGTTGCAGTGCAATTGTAACAAAACTCCAGGTAAGCTCCACTCTCCATTCAAATAGTTTCACAACGAATTTAAGAAATTTACAATATATATATAGTTGATGAGTATGTTACCTAGTGCAGTTGGAAGCACCGAATGTGAAGTTGAGGCATGAAATCAATAGAATATGTAAAATTGCTTGTACCTCGCTTGGATACTACACATTATTTTCAAAAGCAAGCTACCAATGTTTCTCAACGGTAGTGTTTATATTCAGTATATTTTGCATGTAATGATGTACTGCCGGGAAACTTGGACGTTGAGCGGGCAAACGACTCAAAGGTTAAACGTCACACAAAGAACAATGGAGAGATACATGCTAGTAATACCTAGGAGGGAAAGGAAGACAAATGAATGGATTAGCGCAAAATCAAAGGTAGAATGTATAATCAAGTCTGCGAGAAAGATAAAGTGGAGTTGGGCTCCTCACATAGATAGACAAATATACGGAAGATGAACGACGATACATTGGTATCCCTGAGAAAAGGAACGACCGAAACCACGTCTAAATACAAGATGGGTAGGTGAAATCAAGCGTTTTTGAAAAGCTACATGGATCAGAATAGGAGGGGATCGAGACATATAGAAAGAAAAGGATTAGGACTGCATCGAGCTGTAATCACATTCCCAGAAAAGGAAAAGGATCTTATGTAATCAGCCAGATAGCTATCATTCACTAAAAGTGGCTGGATCACTTTTAATCAGTGTTACCTAGAACACAAGCGAAGTACAGCTAACTTAGATGGTTCGCAAGCAATAAAACTTTCACACCACACGGGAGGTAAGGTAGTAAAGCAGAGGTGTACTCCCAAGAATAAGTTATATAAGGCCCAACAACTCAAAACTAACTTCTTCATGCTGGATCAGACTGCACATAAGATAAACACACACTGTCCTGTCGTGACCAGGAGCTGGGTAGCGTGTAAAACGTTTCTGGCTACCATTCATGAACTAAGAACCCAGCAACAGATTCACCAGTCAAGATCAACGCTTGCTGCCCCACAGCGTTAAAGAACACTTGGCAGCAGTACTGATTTATTCATAAAATATTTTAAAACGTAATAATAAAACTTTCAAATTAAGGCACGCATTGTAAAGAAAGCTTAACTCTCTACATATAAAGAAAATAATGAAAAGGAGAGGGTGTGTACATATGCTGATTCGAAAACAAAAACACAAAAGGAGAAATGAACTCCACGTAAACACGTGAGTAAAGCGAGTGAGGCAGCAGTAGCTATAACGCATGCACTAAGCTTCTTGGCGGAGGAAATAACGTACAGTTTACCTGTGTCTTCAACTGAATGTATTCAAAAAAATAAATAAATAAATGTAAACTTTATCTAGGTAATCACCATAATAAATAATGTGTCATGTTAAAAGATAACTATCGTAAAAGAAAAGAATCTACGATATCATGACTACAGTGAAACCCTTGAATGAACCCTCACCTAAGGGAAAGTCAATTTACTTCTGACAGTGAATAGCGCCCTTCAAAACGATATCAACAACTACCAGTAAGAACACAACTCAACTTATTATTTGGTCAAAACGCACTGCCAAGACTCCAAGAACATAACACAAGCAGTTCCCACTTAAATTCCTGTAAAACAATAATAATAAAACACCAAATCGACGAACCGTTAGTCGACTAGAGCATCACAGCACTCAAAATAAGTTCCTACAGAAGTTAAAATTAAAAGTGGATCATGATAGAAGCTGACATCAAAAGACTACCTAACCTGCATCTGACCTATCACTGATCCCATTAAAAGACTAATATCTGAGTTCCCTATCAGAGAACTTTGCTCACCCTTCAGGCAGACAGTCCCACCCCAGTCTATAAATTAAGTATCTTTATCATGTTCAATGGAATTAGAAAGGAGAGTAAGTAAAACCAAAGAAAATAAAATTATTACATCCGCTCTGTCCATTAAAACATTGTAAGCCAAAAATTATTAATACGTTGAAATGTCACCTTCTTGGTCTTTAAATAGTCCTAGTATCTAAGTAATAAAACTTCAATAACTAAAATCAAGAATAAGTAATTTCTCGTAACAACTAGTAAACTAAAACTAAACTAGCTGGTCGGTGTGCAGTAACTTGAAAAAGAAAAAAATCAATTAAATTTGTTCAAAGAAGTTTCATTTCAGAGAAGAGGAAAAATTGTTTAACATTTAACAGCTTGGTATCTGATTTCGGATTACAGTCACGTGTATAACGGTTTACGTATGATCAAGAAAGCGCTGATTTCAACCCTTGTATTAGTACATTAAAATTTGTATTTCAATAATTTCTAACTGTTGTTTCAAGTCTCAGTTAAACCACAAAATCCTGAAATGAACGCACACGTAAAATTAGAAAGAAATTATATATAAGCTCAATTAAAACAACAAAAACTGTACTTTTACACATGACAAACCAAGGGCACTAAAAGCAAAAAATTATTTTTTTAATAGTACATCTAAATTCCAATGAAACATCAAGTTTCAAACATGTACATTAGTACTGAGTGCAAAGTAATATGTTAATGGCAGTATAATCACTTCTATAGGAAGCAGAATATTAATTATTACTAAATTGTTCAAGTATTACAAGGTTAGTATGAAAAAGTTTACGTATTATATTAATAGAAGGTATTTCAAACAAGATAAGTTTTCTAAATTCGGGCCCCAAAAATATATTTTCATAATTTCAAGTTCAGGTGAACATAATGGTAGATATTGGAGTCAAAACGACCCGAAAAAGCACAAGAACGAGGTCCCAAGATTGCTATATATGGAGTAGTAAAAGTAAAACTTATCGAAAATCGTAACGTGACTTCAGTAACAAAGAATATGAAGATTGCTTCGCATTTCATAGCGAATCGCAACCGCGCTAGAAAGATTACCAAATCATAACTTAAATAGAGGAAATTCTCTCATTACATAAAATTTTGGCGATGTGAAGAGTATAAGTCCAAAAAAGGTAAAATAAATAAATGTAATCTCTAAACACTAGCTAATACTAGTAATATGTTCTGACATTATTATTTGGATGACCCAAATAAACTGTACACAATAATATTTTTTGTTATTGGTTGCAGTATGTAAGGATCATTTATATTATCTTTGACTTCATTAAAAGGAATAATTTGAAAAGACAAAATACAAGGAATACCTAGCTTGAATCATCAACTAAACCATTCACTTGCATGTAAAATTAATAAACTATATCAGTAATAATTCCGATAGAAGAACACTTGTAAATGTGTATTCGGAGCATGATCTCTACAACAAAGATTTGTCCTGGGAAAATAAGGTACACCTTCTCACCAAGATATTAACAGCTATTTCTGAATATTCATACTACAGTGAGTCAACACACCGATGTTCATGGAAAGTCTTCATCAATTTCTGCATCCTCATATGATATGAATCTTCACATGCGTCCTTTTTCACAATACCTAGAACAATGTCATACACAGCTAAAGAACAGAGACACATGTCATCCCAAAAAACAAGTGGTATAAACCATCCATTTCTTATCTCAAAAACTGAGTCTCCCAGTGGCTCAGTCCGACTTCAGTCTTAGGAAAATAGTTTGGTCCTCACGCACATCATCGTTAATCTACAAATAGTTTCTCAGCTAAGATTATTTCGAACTTTAGATGTTTCTACATTTACGGAATTTGTTTCAGAACTGCTTCAAATAGCCAAGGAGTACTATTCGAAAGACAATACAATTTGGTCATGAACAGCAGCACATCTTTAAGACTGTATTACCATCTTCAAACGAGAGTAGTCATAATACTGCTTCAACGTCCATCTTTCAGAAGAGCTTAAACGACCATCTTTTAGAAGTGCTTAAACGACCATCTTTTGTACAGACCCTTTTTTCCGTAAAAATTAAAACATAATGTGATTTGATATCTCTTACATAATTATGTTCTTATTGTTGCAATCTCTGCTTCTGCATTATGGAGCTATATTAGTTATGTTATTTATATTTGATATTTCTTCGTATGTATTTATGTTTTGTATTTATACGTGTATGTGTATCAATATTGGTCTTTCTCATGTTTAGCCGATAGTACTCAAAGTTCATGATTATTTCGGAATCCATTTGCTATATCTCGATCTTCCTACTAAACCAAATTCTGTGTCTACCTCTTGAATGAATTCGACATTTCCTTTATTTTATACATGATGTCAGTAGTGCTAGCTCAAAGAGTAGGCTATGTATTGCTCTTCCACTCTCCCTGCCTTATCTTTTAGGTACGCAACCTCCGTGTTTACGCAATATAAGAGGCTAGCCCTAATGTCACATGGTTTATTTAGCGCTGAGATTATTTCCTAATAATCCCAATTAGAACCCGACGTTTACGGCATAATATTACCATTCGACTAATCCCATTAACATTTAAACTTGATACATATTTTTAAGATTATATCATACTGAATCTTGCACCGCTGTTAACTAATGTTAATCAAAGTTGGATCTCGGTCATATTAGAAGTGAATCAACAATAGTGTCCAGAATACTAGCTGTAATCGTTTTATAGTGGAATAACATCTAGATTGTTTCCCAATCGTGTTTCACTACGATATAGTAATATTGCGCTTCTAAATTGATTAATATCAATCACCATAGATTGCCATTTATAATAGACTGGCATTAGAGCTTGTCATGAGTGTTACACAGTAATTAATTGTTTTTATCGAGATTGAATTCTGACCAAATTGGAAGATTACTTGTTTTTTTCAACATCAAACTCATTGTATGTGAACAATATAACCGTCGGAAAAACAGTCCTGTCAAGTGATATATGCATTATAGTGAAATAACGTATTTGCTTCGTTGTGATGCATCGCCGTAAGATCTCAATAGAGAAAAACAGATCTTAGATTTTGTCATGTTTAATTTTTGAGCCGTCATGGATTAAGATCAACACCCGAATACGTTTCATCTTGCCGTGACTTCATTTTAATCTCTATTTTTAAATGATCCAAATTATATTTCATGTCCCTTCATGTATATTTTCTGCACTTTACATATAGAAAACAAGATCAACCGAAACCTGATCGTATACCGAGACAGAGAAAAGTACTGGAAATACACAGTTAACCACACAGTGAACCAGAAGTTGATCTTAAAACCGATCCCGACCCAGAACCAGATGGCTATCCCAGAGCCGAAAGTTATAGTTTTAGCCAGTAGTTGTCCTTTACTTAGATTCAACTCCAAATCATACGATATAGCTAGGTTTCTACGAAGGTTTGAAGATTTGGCCAAGCAAAAGTATGAATTCACAGATGATAAATGTAAACAACTAATATCAAGTTTATTCACGGATAAAGGTAGAGACCGCGTCGACGTTTTGGAATACAAATATGCCTTGCATACCCGAACATATGATGAATTTAAAAATAAATTGATCTCACACTTCAAGCGTTCTGGTGCTCAGACCGATGTAAGTGTTCGTTTAAGGGAAGGATCGCAACGTAAACGAGTCAGTGACAAATTACATACTTGACATGCAAAGCCGCATTATTAACTCAAATCCAGAAATCTCAGAAGAAACAGCAATCAATATCATTATGGCAGGTATACGGCCTTACTACATTGAACGAGTAGGATAGAAACGATTCGATTAAATTCCAGAATTACTTGAGGAATTAGTCAATATTGAAGCAGGTAGGTACCATGTACAAAAGCGAATTCGTCCTATGCATAATAAGTGGTCTAAACATAGAAACATTAAGTGTTATCCTTCCATATCTTCCCTTCCGTCTCCAACTACCACGGATGCTTCTTCAGACCTGAATTCAGATAGGTAAAAGCACAGTTAAAAGTAACCACAACATTAAGAAAGAACGAGCTGATGAAAAATGGATAGTCTTCAAACAAAAAGTGACAAACTCTGTATGAAAGTACAAACTGGTTCTGGGGCGCCAAATACTAAGAGAAGGCAAAATAAACGTTTTCATTCCTGAAATTGCTATAATGGAGGCCCACTTAAAAAACTCAACAAAATACGGTCACCATCGATCAAATGATAACTATATACCATGGAATGGCTATAGGAGAGGAAGTCGATCACGTAATAGCTACAGCTATGCAAGGCCACAAAACCGATTCCTCCACCATCAACAAACATACCATAACCCATATTTTGCACAACAAAACGTACATTTTATCCATCCCAACAGCATTATAAATACGCACCGCAGAATCAAGGTTTCATTCACAACTTCCAATATTCCAATACAGATAAGCAGCTCGAATTACAATATCAAAGCAGGGAGAGACGACCTAACGGGAACTTTAATTTTAGAAGTCCTCCAAACTCGAATTACAGGGAAAACTCATCACAGAAATACCAATCTTACGTAATTTCGTGTACGCTTCCAAATCATTGCATTGTATTGTATCAGAACAAGTAAATTTAAACCACGAGAATCAGTAGTTTATGCCAAGAGACCAGCTGGAAACCGGCAACAGGCACATACAGAATATTTTGTAGTGAACTGTTCATTACCAATTCCATTCCAAAAAATACCATAGAATATTCAGGTATAAAACATCACGCAATATTAGATACGTCATATCAACTGAATCTAATATGTATGAGTATTATTAAAAATAATAAATTTATACGTTATAGTAAACTTCATGTTTCAAGGGGTAACTCAAAACACAATCACGCTTCAACGATACGTTGCTTTTCGCATTCGGATAACAAGAAAGACATTCAAAATAAAATTTTATCTAATTTCAATTTTTCAAGCAAAATAAAATTAGGAAGTCAACTTCTTGAGGACCATACTTCTTACATAAAACACAGTCACGGACATTCTCGATTCAACACTTCGGAAAGTTACTGCGTACAATAAAGTCAAAACAAAGTGTAGAAAATGTACAATTGTCAAAATTAGCTACAAGCCCAATTGAAAATAGTCTTCAACCGCATTTTGTTACTAAACGTAGACTTTTTAGGCCACGCTCGTGGCTTATGTTCAGGTAGATTTGTTTGATCCAATCACACATCAAGAAATGATTTTCGAGCCAGATATTGAAGTAGTAAATACATTTCAGATTTTAGTACCTAGATCAATTCTTTCCCCCGACTACCTTATACAAATAATAAACACAACTCAACAGATATTAGTGTTGCCGCGTCATACTATTGTAGCAAAAGCAGAAAATGTTCGTGAAATGTCCGAGCCAGAATACAAATTTACAAAAGCAGGAGAAGAACCAATATAACAGAAGAACGTATTAATTTAGAAAAAAGACAGAAAACTTTTCTAAAGATCTTTTTGACGTAAGTACGGACACCCCGCAATACATTAGAAAACAGATCTACGATTTACTCTATTCTTACGCAGACTTTTGTTTTGGATGAACACCCTATAGGTACAGTAAAATAATTCAATTACAAGATTTCAACAAAGACTGAAGTACCTTTCTTTTGTCGACATTATCCAGTGCCAGAATTATTTCGAGAGCGTGTGGATCAACATCTATATGTCCTTCTAAAGCAGAATAACATAGCTCCTTGTAATTCAGTTTATAACAACTCTTGTATATTTCATTTGGAATCAGATGGGAGTACGAAACTCCCTCTTGATTAAAGAATTTTAAATAAATCGTTAGTTCATCTAGATATGAATTTGGACCCTGAATCACACATAGTCTCACGTTTATCAGGTAGTATTAACCACACAAAAATGAACCTTACGGGAGCTTTTTATCAGGTAAACCTATATCAAGAATCACGAGACGTCAGCGGATTTACACTGCAAGGTCGACATCAGCTACATTTTACTTGACCCACGCTTGGAATAGCTCAGTTCCTATCAATTATGCAAAACCTGATCTCAGTTACTCTTTCACGTTTTGCATACCAAATTAGCATGTTACTTAGATGACGATATCCTTAGTTGTGACGACACACAAGAAATGTTGATTTGTTACGCATTGTTATCGAGCGTATAAGAGCTAGAGGTATGAAATTTTCATTAAAGATTGTAATTTTAAAACACCACAATCTTACATAAGTATATCATGTGTAAGGCTCGACATTTTGCTTTACGTGCAACTGAAGAAGTACATAATTCTGACATTTCAAATTCATTGAACAAATACGTTCATTTTTATTTTATGTTCATATTGTAAAAAATATACACCAAACTTCGCAGAAATTTCAGAATGTTTATGCAAACTTTTACGTAAAAATTGCAAATTCATATGGCAAAATAAACATTAATTAGCATTTGAAAACTTAAGGAAAGCAATAACATCATCCGCGATCATTCGCCTATTTAGAGTAAGCAATTACACATAGATTTTTACTGACAGTATTACCCAGAAGTACTGTGCTGTCTTCGAGCAATGAGATGTCGACAAAGACCCTAACATAGACTCAAATTGGAGACCATTGTTTTTCTCAAAACCTATTCCTCAATCTGACAGCACGAAACTAATTTATTTACGGGAAATTCTTGCTTTGTCTTAGGCAATTAAAATCTTCCGTTTTTATCTATTAGGGAAAAGTGTTAAGTATTGACCGATTCACGCATTTTGTCATTTTACCACCGTATAGTTAAATGTTCGGCGTGTGTTGAGAGAGTACTTTCAAGTATCTCTGAGTATGACTTTGATATAAAACTGATTCCTAGTAAAGCTAATCGCTCACACACACACTAACACATTACACTGGCATGTATAAACATAACTACGAGCATATCAACAAAAACGAACGCACATCAAACTATGAATTGCGTCAAGAACAGCAAATTTCCATATCGTGTACTGTATCAGCGCTAACTACAACTCGCAACAGTCTTATATAAACTACACCAAATACAATGGCATAATTTTGCACGAAAAACAATTGTAAAGTCAAAACAGAACATGTTCACTTTCCAACTGACAACAACAACGAACAAATATTTTTTGAAACATCTTACCGATACGAATAAAAACAACCAGAACAACTGGACTACGCAGATAATTCAGAACAACGTAGAACAAAAATCCAGCATCCGTTTCCTCATGTGCTGTTACAGAACTATCGAAAAATATAGCACAAATAATTAATTTGAAATATCTGTCAGAATTAGGAAAAAATGATGTGTATTTTCCAGAAATTTACGAATATTTGTTATGTGAAATACAGAAAACAATCCTAGATTGAAAAAAATCTGTCTAGATCAATCACGGTCAAAGACAACAAGATGTATGGCAGCTAAAATTGGCTAATATTACAAAATACCCTATATGCATTCCAAAAGCAATTTAGGATAAAGTCTTCGAATTTCTACATGAACCCACAGATCAGCGCTTTAGTAGTGCATTCAATATATTCTTAAATAGAAAATATGTACATGAGACGTTACACAAAAAGCAATCGAAACTGTCTAGGCTGCCAGATCGCAAACCAACAAAAACAAGTCTTATCACATTATCTGAAACATTTCCAAAAACAGAACAGTTTAACAGTATTTACATAGGTGAATGTTGAAAACTCAACGAAAGAAATTCCAAAAATCAATTTATCGTAGTCTGTATTGGAAATTCCACTCGTTTTATAATCGCCAAATCTGTTCGCAATTTAGACTCCGAAATTCTTATAAAATTCCTGGAACAAAACATACTGCTAAAATATGAAGCGCCACATTTGATATATTTAAATAAGCATGCATGTCATACATCACAATATTCTAGAATACTGTAACAATCTCGGTATTTCTACTGGATTTTCTGAACCTAAACAATATTTTATAATAAGTGAAGTTGAGAAAAACAATAAAACGCTCAAATTCGCTCTTCGAGTATTAACTAGAACTAACCCCAAACGTATGGACGATTTTTCGTATCTCATAGTCTTCTATTTGAATATACATACCCATACAAATTTACGAGAATCACCATCAATGTTATTTCATGAATACCATCCTAAGTTTTCTTTTGAAGCACTTTTAGAAGATTCTTACACAATCCAATCCACGAACAACGACTAACGTTAATGAAGAAAATTAGAGACATTTCATACCAAAATTTAGTTAAACGATTTAAAGTACACAACGCTAGAGTTTTGCAAATTACAAACCATTTCAATTTTCGCCAGGTCAAGGTATTTTGATTCAAAACTTGTCATATTTTCAATATACAAGTCAATATTTACAGAATATTACAACGCTCCAGGTAAAGTGATTTCTAAACAAGATGAAAACACATATATTGTAGATGTTCGAAACACGAGAGGCCAAACATGCCAAAGTGATTTCGATGTTATGCGTCTTAAGATATTCCATATGCAAAATCCAGAATAATTGTATACCGTATAATTAATTTTTCCATTAGGCACGAGATTTCTTCACTTTAGGGAATTTAGCTCATTATATTTGAAACTATAACTTGAGGGTGCTATAAGGCAAATTCATAAAATGACGACATACTGACGAGGTCTACAAATTTGCTCTTTTTAGATTATCAAATGTGAAAGGACGCCTTAATGTTACACAAAGAAACACGATTTAACAGTATATAGGAGTGAAATATTGTAAACGTTTGCACATTTAAGTTCATATCCAACTCACGCGCACAAGATCATATATTATGTAAATTTTAGTGAAACTCAAGAAACATAGTAATCGCAGTTTATAGTACATATATCGCCAATCGAATATAAAAACATTTAGAATGAAGACAGATAGACAACCAAGAGTTATGGTAGTAAATTTAATGTTTAGTATCATTAAGATTATACTTAACGCCATATTATGCCAGGCATCGAATCAATTTTTAGCGTCTTATAAATTATAATATTTTATGTTATAATAGTTTGCGAAATACACCCTTATCATAAGAAGAAGAAAGTAGCTCATTTTTATATCTTTAATGCTACATATTAAATATTAAAGAATGCCAAATAAAATATATTTACGTTAGTTTCATGTAGTATGTAATTCAAAATTTGACCAAGTTATTCAAGAAATACTGTTATTATATTATAAATACAATGTTTATTTAAAGTGGGTTGCAAGAAATTACATCAATTTCATAATATGACAATGATGAAACAAAGGTCTACAAATACAAAACGTCAATTTTAGAATCTTATAAGCAAACTGTAAGCAAACTCCGATAATTTAAAATTAGATATTCGATCTACTTGTTTTCATGCGAAAGTAAACATCGAATAATTTTTATCCTTAAGGTTTGTAATACAATATACATTTCAAGAATTTAGAATTACTTACCGTAGATCCATTCCTAGGAAACTATATTAGAATTTGTTTGTTATAATATCTTATAAACATTTGCACGTTTTATAATCAGATAATTTATCTCTCTTCAAGCAAAAAAAAGGTATCCAATCTAGAATATTCTAGGTCATAACATTGTAGAATATTATGTTATAGCAATTGTCTTCATTTCCTACCGTTACCGTTTATATCATCGTTTATATACCGTTTACCTAGTTGCATTATAGTGAGAAGTATTAGCCTTTCCTCACATATCAACTATGCGATAGGCGTCCAGTATTCGTTTTCACAGAACGACAAACCTATTTCTCTTACCTCCACTCCACCCCTCTCTCTTTGTCGAACCTCTTTAAAGCTCGACAGAAAACATCACATGGATCACTCTACTTTTTTCTATTCCTTTCTCTATCCCTCTCTTTCCTCTACGGCAGGAATTTCAAACTAAATTTGCGCATAGGGCCAACTCAGCCCAGTAAATTATAGTCCAAGGGCCGCACTTCAAAATAGAAAGACTCATTAGATTTTGATATAACAAAACTTAATTGTTTATTATTTAGGTATAATTTCAACAAAATAACCTGTCCTAAAGTAGCATTTGTTACAGTTTTTAAAGGACAAATTAGTGTAATTGTACAACTGGCAAACTTTTCCACAATGTGGAAAAAGTGATTTCACAAGAAATTATCTTAGAAACCAGCAAAACATTCAATTTATAACATCAAAATTACAGGTGCCAAACTTAAAATTTGCTCATAAATTGTTACTTATATTGTTATTGGAAAACAATAAAACCAACTGTGTTGGTCTACTGTAATATCATTTATTTCAGTGTTAGTATTGTTCATGAATAATTTATATTATCAGTTAATCAGCTTTTAAGGCTTATGTTTTATTCAGTTTACTATTAATTTAATATTTTAAGTTTTTCCTAGAAATATTCAAAATGTGATGAAAAAATTACATATATAACAAAAGTTGCTAAATAACCATTTGATCGTTCATTAAGCTACTTACTGTTTCTCCTTGAGAATTGGCATCTTTTCCGGGAAATAAGAGTTTCAATGTCAGCTACTTGATTCTGTGAAGATGCTATCCTTAAGATGAAAGGCAAATTTTATGTTGTGAATCTTGATCTGTGAAGAGTTTTGTTTATTTTCATGAGTCAAAATGGCTGTTCACAGAGGTAGGTGGAGCCAAACATGGCTAGTATTCTTGCAACAAACTGGCGCAATTCAGGGTACTGGCTTGGCAAGTAAGAAAAACCGAGGGATCCCAATTTCATTATATTTGTCTTTCAATAGAGAATCACACTGAATTTCAATCAGTTCCATTTGAATGTTGCTCTCTGTCTTCTGAACATCAAAGGAGAATGGAGCAGTAAACATACAGAAATTGTTCTCACATGACCTGCAGTCTTCAAACCTGTCTTCAAAGTCATTAATTCTTTATGTGGAAAACATAAGGTGTAAAATCAGAATCGCTGTAGGATCAGAATCTGGCAGGTAGAAACATGTATTAAGCTGCCATTTTTCAGCTGCCCTTCTCGAAACCTGAGATTTAATTTAAAAGTCTTAATATTGTCATACAATGAAACTACAACCTGACTTTTTCCCTTGTAGCTTTAAATTTATATCATTTAAATGGCGTGTAATGTCCATCATAAAGGCCAATTATCGTCACAAAGTTGTCGGGGGATTTTCTACGTATTTTCTACTACATTTTTAGGAAAGTATATCAATTAAATCTGAAAGTTTCAGGGCCACACTTCTAGGCTATGGGGCCCGCATGTTTGACACGACTGCTCTACGGGATGCTTAACAAGAAAATTAAGAATTACCACGCGTTATATTTTCTACCTATTAATTGTAAAGAACGGCAACATCACTTCTATAAATTTCAACGGCGTTTATGGACGTTATCTAGACAATAACATACAACCCCCAATATTTAGAGTAAATTGCACATAGTTTTCTTTAAAATTGAATGAATACAGCCCTACTACAGGCACAGTTGATACTTACATTTTACTTTTTCCTTCTATTAGGTGAATAATATCGAGACTTATTAAACATCAATCTTTCTTCGATCTTTGATTGCACTAGCTAACTAGATATATACATTTCTATAATAATAAATCACATCCATATGCGATCCACTAACGGATGAGGCCTCTCTCCGGATGGAGGAGATTCGTTCCACGATGACCAGACGGGTTGGGCGAGGAGAGCCTAAGCTCTCACTGTGATCGCCACTGTCTTCTCTTCACAGGAGCTATCCAATTGGATCACGATTCTGGGTGGGCACCGTTCCAGACCCTCTTCCTTCGGAAAACGCCCTTGACACAGCCGTGAATCGAACCCGGGACCCACGATCAGCAGTCAGCGACGGTGACCACTAGCTCCACGGGGCGCTCTATGTATATATCCTCTGTTCCTTGTTAGTTTTCACATACCCATCATCAGGCATTACCATGGTATCGACGAAATATTATATTCTAGATATTTAACTATTCCGGACCTTTTGACGTTTCTCATCATTACTGTTTCAGGCCCTGTGAGGCCCAGGACGCACTTCCTACATGTTTCAGCACGATATATTCTGATTTTTTCCGTAGATACGGACTCTGGAATACAAAAACGGGTGTTCCCCTTTCAAACATCGAAGTTGCATCTCGTGCGGACAACACAGGGCCGCACAGATTTTGGCTGGCCCATTCGTCTGATCATTTTGTTGATTTTCTGCAACTTTTATCTCTTTCAAGTTTTCAGAGCAACGCATTCAAACCGAGATATTTAGCTTTTCCGTCTGACACTTCTCGCCATTATACTGTTTCCGGCCCTGTGGGGCTCAGGACGCACTTCCTACAGTTCTGACCACGACATATCCCGATTCATTTTTTCCGTAGATACAGAATCTAGATAAAAGAAATGGGTGTTCCCATTTCAAATATCGCAGCTGGGCCCCGTGTTGCCCACACAGCCGCACAGATTTTCGTTTATCCCTTCGTCCGCTAGTTTTGTTAATTTTCTGCAACTTTTCTCTCGTCCCATTTTCAGAAGAACTAATTCTAACCGAGATATTTCGCCGTTCCGGAACTCGGTATCGACAATTGGACGCAAATATGACGTTCGTCGGCCAATATGTCAAAATCCTGTTGGTAGAATCTTTGGGCCAAATGAGACTTTTTATCACAATAGTATAAACTACCTGTGTGCCAAGTTTGAGCGTCCCTTAGTGGAACCCAATTTACATTTAAAAAGTGCGGGTTCGTTTAAAAGTCATATACAATACTTTTTCCCATTATCTTTCAAGATTAACGGAGACAAAACTATGTGTTCTACACGTAGATAGAAATGGAATATATTATCTTTCTTTTCGGATCAGGTACACTAGGTTTATCGTTTTCAATTCGTCTCCAATTCAATCAAGAACTTCGAATATTCAATCCAGCATTTGGAACGAAATCAAGAAATATTACGTTCTGAAATTCAGTCGATTTCAAGAAACTACAGAAATCAAGTTACCCTAGTTAAAAATATTGGGGGCAAAAATGCTCTCAATACTATTAGAAATTAGAAGCGCCACTATTGTTGTTCACCAGCAAGTTTTCAGCAGAGGCCTCCCGCCTTTTTCATTAATTTTAGACCCACCAAGAACCATTATTTTTATATCAGATGTTCTAAACAATAAAATGTAATTTTGTATCTTAGAAATTAAACAGGCAGAAAGAAATATTCATTCGAAATGAACCAATTTTGAAAACTACCAAATTCACACAGGATACAGTATTATTTTATTCATTACAGCTCCAACTTCATTGCAATAGAACACAATTGAATCAACATTAGCTCTTTTACTCCAAATTCCGATTATCCATAGCAGTAATTTAATTGAATCCAGTTTCCAGAATCTTCAATTTAGGCACCATTACAAAAGGTAAACATCTTAAATATATTCCAGAATTTGCCTATAGGACATCCCAAGGCTTCTATGAATCAGACAGTGAATCTTGTCAAAAGGAACAGTTACTCTTCACCTATATATATTCTTAACATCAAAATCGAACTGCTTAACTCACTTTTTAAGCACACAATCACTAGTAACTGCCATGTAGATATTATTAGTCATTCCTCTTATCGTTTACAAATATACCCCTTCAGAGTTAATTGTTAGTACAGAAATAACAGGCAACATAACTTACAGGAATAAGGAACTCAGACTAATATCAAAAGTGTTTGCGCCAAGAGGAAATATTTCTCGTCTTAGGCCATATTCAGAATATGAAAACATAATCATTCAAAATTTGGTACGAGAGTCAAAATTAACATTGAACATATTCGGATCATATTAAAGCAAATTTAAATGATGATTTTAATATTTCGGAGCTCATCAGCTAATTGAATAACTTATCCCTAAACCAATTTTCACCAATTCCTCAGTTCGCATATACCTCACTACCATATATCTTTTGTTATTATTACCATAATATACCTCAATCGTAAAGCTTTATTTGTGTTACATTTTTCCTACAAGATCCGTCACAAAGCTACAAGTGCTCAACCTACCGTGAATCCGGATGAGCGTAAGGACGAACTTTAATCCCCTTTGACCCAATGGTTACCAAATAATAATCATTTATCATAGAATCAACATACACATATAGATTACCTTACTGAGACCTTAATTTACGGAATTCGGAAGTTTCCATTATCTTCCATTCACATTTCAACCAGATTTTCCATTATATATATATACGAGAATCAATATCATATATAAATTATAGTTTTAGATTTATAAACATATAACTCCAAAATGCCAAATATAGAGATTTCATAAACCATAAAAAGATCTCCCATCTTTTGTCGTAGTCATAATTTAATTTCTATCATTCAGCTTCTGAATTTTAATCATTTTATTAAATTTTAATAATGTATAATTTTATTTCAATTTTTAGGTTAGCAACTTAATATATCTAATGCATATTTAATCAATACCCCAACCGCATTTGATAAACTAATACTTCCAACAAGAACTTCAGAACCATAAATTAAAGTCAACAGTTCAAATAGCAGAAGCAGTAATGCAATGAAGTCACAAATTATGGTTAAGCTTGTATACCCTCTACCGTTATCCAATGGTTTCAGCATACCATTATCGGCTACAGCTAATAGCTACAAGCATCCCCCGAACAACTGATAGGAGCCACATAATAGTGAAACAACTGAACTTCATAATTCTATCAATGTTTTGGAGAGACACTCTGTGTAAAGATTACCCAAGTTTTGTATAGTAAACTTCACATCTCTATATGATTGAATTAGTCCAGTTTCATCCCTAGTGTTTAACAGTGATGCAAGTGCAAATGAATCGTTTATTTCAGAAACCCGCTAAATGCACTCTTGGAAACTTTAGGGAAAACGAAAAAAACAGTCTAGCTCTGATAATAACAACTGGGAGGGGTCCACAAAATTTGGAGTAGTAGTTAATTAGCTCGCAAATTGGGCGGTGCCTGTAACTAGAATATAATTGTTATTCCGTAATTAATAAAAATTGATATAAAAATTTCAGTTAACGGGTTTCTGCAATAAAACTAGTTGTGTCTGAGGAAAACGTAAAGTCTGCAAGTGAAATAACAACATTTGCTGTTGTAGTTTGTTTAAAAAAACACACACAAAGTTATTAACTATACCTATGTAGTTTAGTATCAAATGAAAAGTCGGAACATTATTAGAATAGGAATGTACCCACAGTAACAACGGTAATAACGTTATCAGTGTCCTACAAAGACAACAGGATGCCCTGGTAAACTACTATGTATGTCTGTCTGTCTGGAACTACTCATCTTCATATTCCCTGTCGACGTTACACATGGCTTCTGTCGTTGGCCACTGAAGGATGTCGTTGTAGAAATCTTCATAACCTGTAGTGTAGGCACTCAGCTTAACCAGGCCATCATTTTTTTTTATTAATGGGTACCTTTCCAGAAGGGTAAGCTCTGACTGTTGGCAGGTCAGGAACGTTATTGTACTTTTTCAAGGTGAACGTTGAGGACATGAACCCATCAGTGAACTGTTTAACAGTCACCTTTCCTTTATTGGCCGTATTAAATTCAAACTGTTTGTACGATGACACTTTGAATGGAACCTTTTTGTATTTGGACACAGCTCTTCTTAATGTTTCATCCGAGTTCACATGTTTCTTATAAAATTGAGGCAACCAATTCTTAAAGTTGAAGATCTTCTCGCTGGTTATTTGGTGGACGGAGAAACGTCCAGTTGTACTGGCTTTAAGAATCAGCTTTGCGTACTGGTCCGGCCTTATACACTGTGTCTACTTTTCGTAAAACACGTTGTATTGATCCAAAATCCCGATCACAGGGTAAAAATGAATGTCCTCTTACTGGAAAATAGTGTGTGACAGTTTCACAGACTCCCCGATCACAAATGTTCATTAAAAACCGCACAACAGTGTGGTTCTTATTTTGGCTAGATTCTACATTACTTTTATAGTTCTTGTATTCTTCCCCCTTAACTCTTTCTTTGCGTATAACATTTCGTTGGTAATAGTCTTCATTGGTGACACCACTTTTCTTTTTGCTGGAGGTTCAACGTCCGAACTATTATTAGACAATGCAACCACAGAACGGGACACAAACCGGGCAACGGATCTTAAAACAGCACTACTATCATCCGCACACAACACTCCTCAATGATGACTGTTGAAACATGTCAATATAGGAAGTGCACTGCAACAAAAACGCAACGAATGTCGCTAGCAGTGCAGTGTTGCCACGATAGGTTCACTTTAGATTTACTGCAGAAACACGTTATGTGATATCACTTGACGGGTTTCTGCACTAAACACCATGGGAGGTTTTAATAATAATCCATTTGACGTCATGGCAGGCGACTGATTTGTGCAATAAAGTGTGTGTTTAGAGTATGAGTAACTTATTCCGTACAAAAGTCATTTTGTGACAAAATGTCGGTTGACGGGTTTCTGAAATAAACGATTCAAATATTTGCTTCGATCTCAGAACACGTCAAAAATCATTTCTAGTGAAAAGAACACGCAATGAATCAATGTCTTACTAGTGTAATGGAATTTACAAGACTCATATTTACATGAGAATTCATTGTAACATGGAGAATTACTTTCATTCAGACTAGGACACTTCACTTCTTGCAGTCATCGTTGATGTGTTTTGGTAAAAAGAAACGCAATTAAGTTTACAAACAATTTTCAGAACTTAACGGCATTTCTTACTGAAATTACTCAGTGTTGTGAATTTTTATGAACAATTAAAAGTGTTGAATATTTCATCTTTCAATATTATCACAGACAAGACTTTCATAAGGTTTGTGAAGATATTTAATTATTTACCACAACGAAAGCAATTTCAGTTAAAGAAATAAGATTTTTATCTTTAATGTTTGCATTGCATAATTTGTTTCATTCATTGTTTTATTTTTTTTATATTAGAGGCGATTCATAATTTTGATGGCGCACAGCAGTCTTAATCATTTTAAAATGAATCAGCTTGTATGATTGACAAACAAACTAATTATTGTTATTTCAATGCTTGTAGTATGTACGAACATAACTTTGACTTCAATAAAAGATATAATCTCAAGACACTTAATACAAGGAATGAGAAGCCTGAATCATCAACTAAAACATTCACTTGGATGTAAGATTAATAAGACTATATCAGTAATAAGTCCTATAGAAGAGAACTTGTAGACGTGTATCTAGAGTATGATCACAACAACCATGAATTGTCCTGAGAAAATAGGGTCGCACTTTCTCACGAAGATATTTAACTACTATTACTCATGGAAATTCAGAGAAACATAATTCAGGGGACAAGAACTTTTCTGTACTAGAGTGAGTCAAAACATCGACGTTCATGGAAAGTCTTCCAAGATTGTCAGTGAAGTGAGTGAGCGGTGATTCAATTCCGAAAATAGATACTACGTATTTCCTCCGAGAATAAGCATATGTAGAAATTAAAGAGGTTATTTCCCGATTCCTGCAGCTTTTTATGAATGAATCTTCCCATCCGTCTTTTCCACAATACCTAAAACGTGATTTTGTGCACAGCTAAAGAACAGAGACACATGTCATCCTAAAATCAAGTAGTATAAAACCCGTCCTTTTGTTACTTCGACACTCATTTTCTCAGTAGCCAAGTTGAGCTTCAATCTTAGGGCAATAGTTTGGTCCTCACGCACATCAGCGATATTCTAGAAACAGTTTCTGAGTAAAGATTATTTCGAACTTTAGATATTTCTACATTTACGGACTTTGCTTCAGAACAATTTCTAATGGCCAAGAAGTGCTATTCTAAAGACAATACAATTTGATCATAAACAGCAGAACATCTTTCAGACTGTACTGCCACTTTCAAATAAGAATAGTCATAATACTTCTCCAACGTCCATCTTTAAGGATTGCTTAAACGATCATCCTTTGTACATACCCTATTGCCCGACAAAATCAGAACATCAGGTGAGCTAGATCTCTTACATAATTTGGTTCTGATTGTTGTAATCTCTGCTTGAGCATTATGGTTTTAAGTTAGATATGTTAGTTATGTTATTTATGTTTGATATTTCTTAATATATATTTATGTTTTGTATTTGTATGTGTACTAGTATCCGACTTGCGCTTGCTTCGCCGATAGTACACGAAGTTGTTGATTATTTCGGAATCTTTTTGCTATGTTTAGATATTCCTACTGAAGCAAATTCTGTCACAAGCTCTTGAATTAAATTGGCATTTCCTTTATCGTAGAATGATGTCAGTAGTGCTGCCCTTTTCGTCTCGCTGCCTATTTTTTGTTAGTTACTCCACCTCCTTGTTACGCAGTATTAAGAGGCTAGTCATACTATCGCAATATTAACTGAATACGAGAGAAAAAATATAGGACAGAAAACAAGCCAATACAATTTAGACGAGTATGATATCAATAATCATTACATAGATCAATGACAGACATCGGACTATATTATCAAATCAGGAATTTTAATATTTTTGCTCGACGAGAGGTGAAAATACTCCGAAAGAAACGTAAATCTCCACCGTTAAAAGAAATGAAATGAAATAGAAACAATAAAAGGAATAAGAAAGATATTTAAAAAATGAATAACGCTTGGGGAACAATTATAAAGTAGTTGGCGAGTAGGTATGTGCTACAGAGCAATGGTTATAAAACGGCTGAAAAAGATATACAGGGTGGTGGAATTTAAAGTTGCTGCCCATTTTATCCCGTAGGAGAGTTGTTTGTTTGGAAAATCCCGAAACAGGTCAACTCTAGATTCAAGAGGGACGAAATGTTGTCAATTTTAAGTGGACTATTTCATCCTTCGCAGTCTACTGGCAGAACTCCAATTTTGTTAAATGTCAACCCGGATGAAGTAGCATATGATTTGAAAACTACTTCGATTCCAATTAAAAAATTGTATCTTTTTGATTTGAATAAATACTTCGAGAGAAATCGCGTTGTGAACTTTTATTTATTAATCACAGACAGATATAAAAAATGTAATATTTTACTCATTTAAATCTTATAAATACCCTCAACCAATCATCAAACACTAGACAAAGGCTGCTAGGAATATTACTGAGATAAAGTGGAACATACTTAAACTTTCTTTGCGGTCAATTGGCAAAACGTTCAATTTTATTAAGTGTCAATGTGGATCAAGTAGCATAATTTGTAAGCTACTTCGATTCTAATTACAAAAAATTGTATTCTTTTTGAATTTGATGATATGCTTTGGAAGAAATTGGGTTTCGACCGTATACTAAGTATTAATATTAAAATCTCAAACGAACTAATATTTTATTCTAATAAACCTTGTAAGTACAATAAACTTCTCATTATGCCGTTGAAGTGGCTGCTGTTAGTCTCGTTACGACCAACATGAAACATGTCGTCCTATTCACTGAAATTTAGTTACATAACCTTCAATTGTCTTAAATAACGATATACGTGAAGCGGCACATTGTTTAAAAGAGCTGTGGAATCTTTGACAAGAATGAAATTTGTTTGAAATGTCAGTAAGAAGTCTGTGAGCTATTGTGGTTTGGCAATTTGAAGACTGGAAACAGAAAGATTGTTATCAGACTAGTAAACCTTGAAAAAGAGTGGTATAGATGTTTCGTTTTTCACTGCGGTTCATATAATACGATATTGTAAAAAGGATTTGTTTCTACTGAATATACATTTGAAATCAACATGATTTTCATCTACAATATCCATTTCACATCTACTTTCAACTGTTAGCCCAGTCACATTCTAAAAATTTCCCCAAAATAAAAATAACATTTTAATATTAAGGAAAATTTATTAAAGAGGTTCTTATTATCCATATCATTGACACAACACTTCTATTAACTTATCAACATTTAAACGGAACAACCACAACTAGAATTCATAGATCCGGTCTATTTGACTCTAATTCAGCAGTAAATTGCACGTGAGTTGTCGAAACTCAATTTTAAGGTGTTTTTTTTTTAACTTGCCCTCTAGTGGTCCTAGAATTATGAAACTCATAATTTATGGTATTTATTACGTAGATACCAAATCTGAAGACAGTATTTCTGTACCATTTGCTAAATTGGTACCCTGAGGTTCAAGAACTGTGATATTTTGCTTACAGACAGCGTATCACCTAAGTCGCTGAGCAATAGTAATGGAACGATGTAAATTTTTATTTTCGCTTTATTTCTTACCGTTATAAAAATACGGGATTCCGAAATTACAATGTTCTCATCACGTTGATGCCAAATATAAAATCCAATTATTGGATTTTACCTATTACCGCTTTGAGAAGAGCGTGCATTAAAATAGGCATATCTCTTAGGACTCCTTTTGTGATGTCATCGACTTTGATTAAACGCCCAATTTTTATCGAATTTGTCATAATGATGCTAAATTTAAACTAATTTTCTTCGCTAGATCTTACTGTCCTCGGGATAATCCATATAAGATTGATCACTTTAATCTTAGAACCATGGAAATACTAGCTTTTTTTTGTTCATCACGATTGTACTAAATCCAAATTTAATTTAGTTATGTCTCACTGCTTCCGAATTTGCGTGTACTTTGATAGTATTATACTATAGAATACCAATATATGGTATAAGATGTCTCGTGCTGTCATGGAAGGAAGAATCCACTCCATCTTTGAAATGGTTGTAAATCGTTATAAATTATTATGACATTACGATTTAAAACCATATAATAACTGGTCAACATATTTTGCATAAGAGTTTGGTTAATTTCTACTAAAACGTTTTTAAATTTGACTTTTCATGTTACATCTTCTATGACTGTGTGAGCGTTAAGATTGTGTTGCTGAGGTGCATTTTCTACCAGTCGTCATAGAAGTTGTTTTATTCGCACCAAACCTATACAATCTGAATTAGGCAAAATGACATCGTCATGGTTATATCCTTTTTTGGAGATTTTTTTGTTTTTAGTGCTATTGTTTTATTGTAGGTGCACTCGCATTGTGCTGGGTGTAATATGTGTGCGCTTACGCATTTTTATTTAAAAACCTACATAAGAATCCGTACATTGCCCTTTTCTGAGTTGTGATACAGTAGCGTTGTCCTGGCTGTATCGTGGAAAATGATTCCTTTTTTATTTACATTTCTTTATTGTTAACTTTAAAACCTGTACACGCAACGAATTTTTCTGAGTTGAGCAACATAACGCTACCGTTGCTATTTCCTGTACCAGACTGATTTTACAGTATTTTCGTTTTATACTAGATTTATACTCTACTTTCTTTATTCAGTGCAGATGCGCACATAAATTTGTGCTTTATAATATATGTAACTTCCCTTGGAATGTTTCTTTTAGTTGGGAGAATATAGCAGTGTCATCGCTAAATCATATGCAATTTCTTTGTATTTTGATTGTACTTGTTTCCTCGTAGGTTCCCTCTGGATTTTCTGAGTATAATGTAGGTTCGCACAACCTTTTTCTATTTAGCTATAGGATATTATATGTGGATGCCAACTATTTTTATTTCTGAACTGGACAAAATAAGGTTTCCTGGCTGTACCCTAGTCTTATGAATCATCCTTGCTTTACACCAGGTGCACATTTGATTTTTCTTTGTATACTGAATGTATGCACCTCACTTTTTGGAGTTTAAAATAGATCCCTGAATTAGGGATTAGTGAATTAAGTGAAATAACTCTGTCCTGGCTTTATACTCAACCGGTAATTCTGGTTTTTTATAGATTAGTTATTTATCCTAAGTGACTTCTCGATTTTTATGTGTGCAATATAGGTGCATACACTAAATTTTAGTTTCTGGATCCTATCTATGGAACCCAAATATGTCATTTCTGGGTATAGAGAAATTCGTGCTGTACGAGCTGCACTCTGGGTCTCTGTTTTTCTAGTTTTAATCAAGCTTAGGTTTTCATTTTTCTTTGTGTAATGTAAGTATGTGCATTTTGTTTCTAACTTTAAAACTTATGTGTACATTCTTAGAACTTTTTTTCTGAGATTAGATAAAATACTTCTGTAGTGACTAGATCTTATGCTGTTTTTTTATCTTTCTTGTTTTCGCCTAGGTTCGTTCCCGATGTCTTTTGGTTTGAGCTAGGTGAGCACACCATTTCGTGTGTCATACATGATTTTGTGTCATATATGAGAAATCGAAGAACTGGTATTTTTAGTTGATTAAGTTTCGCGCTATTCTATAAATAATTAGAACCTGAGCCGGGCTTCCTTTTACGTATTTTTCTGGTTTTATTTTAAGTTCACGCTTGTGTTTTTAGGTTTAATACATGTGCAGATACTAGTTTTGGAACTTTAATATCTATACGTGGAACAAAAATTGCGGTGTATCCGAATTTGGCGAGAATTGGTCTGATCTGGTTTTATTTTGAGTTGTATTCAATAAGCTTACAATTTTAAAAGCAATTTCTCAAAGTGCAATCAGTTTGTAAACATAGTTGGGCAAACGTTTGTTTTCATTTTTTCTTCATTTCAGCCATGGTCGTGAATATACCGAAAAACTAATAGCAAACAACTCATTTGAAAGCAGTGTGGCAGGGAGATATTATGCATTTTTCCGTCCTGAAAGAAACATGAAGGTGAGATTTATTTAAATGTTCTTCTCTTTACATTCCTAACGCACTAAATGCCGTACATCAAAATGACACAAACTACTGGTCATCGTAGAGAAAGAATAAAAACATATTTACGCTGTGGGCTGCCATATACATCATTTCTTATCTTCTCAGGGTCAAGCTCACTTTTATGTTTATTACATTGACAATTCAATGAGAAACATTACTATTATTTATTTTGTGCGATTTCAGCTATTTTTATTTTCTTTATCAATTCGGATACACGAGGCCTAGCATGAAAATTAAAGTGCCGGGATTGTTTGTTTTCAATATAATGCCAGCAATGTAAGCGAAATATAGCTTCTCCTTTTGATATATGGTTTGTGATGTCTTTCTTTTGTTGCAAGAACTTCTCCGATATTTATTTATTTTTTTTTTTTTTTTTTGAAAATTTCATACTTGTTCTCATTTCCTTTTGATGTGTTACTTTACAAAGTATTTATAAATCCTAAGAACGTTTTACAAAATGTGTTATTCTTCCTTAAGTATGATCTGTTCATGTATGTGTATCAATACATCATCAATGTTTGAACTGTTTTGGGTTTAAAAATAGTTAAGACTTAGTAATAACTGCTACTATTATCTTGATACTATAATATAGCACAGTAGTTCTGCATTTGTGTATAGATGAACGCTTAAAATTATTGAACTGAAAAACGCAAGGAAAATGTCTCGCAAACAACAGAAGACGTTCCTATTTTGCGAAATGACTACATGACATTTTCGCAAGTTTTTTAAAGAGAATCTATAAGAGGAGAGATTGTCAAGGAGTATCTCTCAAGGAACAGTACATGTTGTTAATACCTCTCAATTTTTTTACGATAATAGCATTTGACCACACCACATGCATTCCTATTTCTGTCACCTTCTTTTCTCGAACTGGAAGGAATGAACGATAAAGGATTTGTCGACACGATACATTTTAATATATAATAGGAGGGAAGTCCTCTATTTCAATAAAACCATTTCGTTTCATTTTCTAGATTAGAATTCGCCTTTAGAGAATTCGTTCTTTCAAGTTCAGACCTTGAAACTGATACAGCCACTTCACGCATCTGAGAAAATGTCTCACCCATAATCCACGTATTGTATGCTTCAGAATCTGAATATTTACTGGAATTTGGAATTACGTGCTTATGCGATGCTTTCATACGAGTATATCATTTAATTAATTTGCAATAGCAAGGTGACATGTGAAGTTGAAGAGAAAACGAAAGCTAGAATTGAGCTGAATTTATTTCTGGCTTTAGAGAAATCTCGTCCAGGCCAATCAAAGCTCCGTTCTTGCTGCTATTAAGATGTCCAAAGTGTATAAACGATTTCTCATTCAGATGTTACCGTTTTATTAATTTGCAATTCTAATATTCAGTAGTAGTTGCGCTTGGCACCACAAACTTTCCCTGCGTAGTAATGCCGAGACGAGCAATTCTGATTAGGTTCTATCTTTATACCTACTTACAATCAATTATGTAGATACATATTTCAGATTTCGCAAAATGTCCGTCTCGAATTTTCTTGAAATTTTGCAAGTGTGTAGAGGGATTAAGCTTAAAAGACACGTATTTCTTGTTTTTGGTTGATATGTACGTATTTAGAATTTGTATTATTTTAGATTTTGAAATCATATGCTCCAATGTAATGTGATTATTAAAGTGCAATACCTAACACAAGACCTCTCGTAGGTTTCGGCATAATTATATTCCTACACGCTTGCTATAAATGTGGTTACTTTGAGGAAAGACCATCTTTATACAAGAATCCAGTGGTATTTATTTTCGTAGATAGAATAACCCTACACGAAATGTTTATGGCGAAGTACCAGTAACACTATGTTTATAGTCTCAACGAACCTTATGTTTACATTTTTTGTAAAGTACCATTATTTTGATGTTTATATACTTTGAAACATTACAAGGAACCTGATTGCGGCGTTCGTATTTTAGTTTCATTCCTAGTTCATTTATATTACTCTCTACGGGAAGATCAGTGACAGTAAAGTACTTGAGTTAGTTTCAGAAAGCCGTACGCTGTGGGAGCTTGTATAAAAGAATATTGCATATATATTTATTATTTGCAAAAAATATGAAATATCAGCATAAAAACTTCACATTCTCAATTTCCTGGTGTTATTCGCTCGACTACTTTTCTCTTGTCCTTGTGCTCATATATTTTGCAGAAGTGCTTAAATTATCGTATCTTTCAATCACAAGCATGAGGAGTAACTTTTCTTTAGTCCCATTCGTCTGGATTCTTTTGGTTTCAAAAGTCAAAATTGACTGGAGAGCACTATGGACTAATTGTTCCCCTAGCTGTGTTATGTCTGGATTGTTTTGCTGACATAGTATAGATATTTAATTACGCCTCACTACAACATGAAATGCTATAATTCATTGTTATCTGGATTCACAAAGTCGGGGCATGTGATGTCAAATCTGATTTCATATGCTGCAATATTCAAGAGCTAACATGAAATACTAAATTTAGTTTCTGGTTACGAAATGTCCCTAAAGGGTTGCCTTGCTTCATTTAACATTTCTTTAAATACAATTTATTTGTCCACATATAGTGTTAAATTAATTTAGAGCAGACCTGTTGACGCTCTTCATACCACATTTCCACATTTTCAAACTTATTTTAATTTCTGAATTTCGATACAGTTAGAAACTAACAAAGTCAAATTTCTTGATAAGTGAGATAATACAAATATTTAGCCTCATTCTGTATATATCAAAAGGAAGAAAAAATATCATAAAAACTATTTACAGTATTGAGGAATTATATCAAGTGAATAGTGCATTGTCTTTTTTCTTTCGATTCATACTTGTATAGAACATACAATGTTCAATTTCGTAATTTCGTTTCCTTGTTAACAAATATCCTTAACCTTGGGAAAAAGTAAACTGTCAATAACAGTTTAGCTCGCACTATATCAATGGTACAAATTCTGACTTTAACACCTCGTATTTCTTTTACAAGTTCCTTAATTATTTTGATGTCAAATTTCAATATATAATCTTTGAACAAAATATTAAAGTCAACTGTCTACAATTATTAATATATACTGTATATTCACATAATACACTGCTCAAACACCATTACTTAACACCAATGTCATAAATCTCTTCTAACACAAAAAATGTGTTTTCACCTCGTAATTTTTTAAGTGATCCATTGGTTTCTGCCTTAATATAGCAGTTCGTTGACACATCTTTATATTCTCACCATTTTGTTAGCCATTTTCACTATTTGCCTTCACTTATTATGCATTTTAACATAGAAAACTAAAAAATAATAATGATTTCGATATTCAACTTGTAAAAAATCAGCTACATTTTGTGATTATTCATGTTATGTATAGTAAATGATGAAATCCCATGTATTACGACTATGCGGTTGAAAATGAGAAATCTCTGCTACTTTTTTTATCCTTATACTATTTTTTCTTTATTCTTTTCTCTATTAGATTGGAAGGAAAACATTTCAGTTATAAATGCTATAAATTATACTTGTTCAGCTAAGATATCTATCATAGTATAAGTAAGGGAATATAAGAAAAGAACATAAATATTGATATTTTACGAGTTCTGTATATAAAAATATTCAAGTAACAATCTAACCACCGATTTAGATACACCACAACGAATGTATATATATATATAGATTACAATAAATAATATATTATAAACTATCGCCGCAAAAGGATATTGTCAATATACAGTAATGATTCATTAAAAGAACTATGGTAGTTACCCGCTACCAGACTGCAGCCAAAATTCCTATATAACGACCAAACCTACGCTTAAACGGTGTCACAATTGTATGGAAATAATGGACTTCGTTAAAAATGCAAAATAAGTAAACAAAAATAGAATGTCGTAATGCTCCTCTGTTTATCTGATCCGCTTTATAGGCTGAACGAAAGGATACACGGGATTGTGTTTTATTCCAGAACCAGTTTTACTATAAAATATACAAGTACAAAACGCGTTAATACAAACAGCATTCCGAACCGGGATTATAAGTGAGTTTACAATAAAACTTATGGTCTTTTTCTTTTTTGGGTTTAACGCCTCAGAGAAATAGGATGAAGTTCTGCACCAGCCCGTTCCAAACTGTGTGCAGAAAGGAGTGTCCGTGAATGTGCCAGTTCGTCGCAACTGTGTACAGGTTTGAGTTTTAGACGGTGAACACTACATCCCGTTGCTAACTGTGTGTACCACGCGAGAAAGGAAGCGTACCAGCTAGTTACAAACTGTGTACGCATGGGGCTGCTTCGACCCATTACTAGTCGTAACCGGATAGGCAATAGAGAGGCGACCACCCAGACGAGAAGTGATGTTATAAATAGTTGCAAAAATATCTGGATATGTATAGGCAAGGGCGCCGATCCCGGGGGGGGGCTTTGGGGGCCCTGCCCCCCCCAAAGTTGAAATGGGCCCCCCTAATTGGGGGCCAAATGATAAGATGAAGTCGGTTCTCCTATTTCTACAGTACATGATCATTCGTTTTCCCCTCCTACTAAGCTTATCTCCCTTTGCAAAATCTATTTCATTGATACATTCCTCCCTGAAACTTGTGTGCTATAGTACTTGTATAAATTACATCACGTATAATACCCTTCGACTGGCTAAAGGAGTTAATTCGTGCATTGCTTGCGTTGTTTCTGGAGTTCCGTGCATAACATCGATAAAGACCACTCAGTAAAAAAGAAAAGAAAAGAAAATAAAGAATGAAGGAAAAAATGAAAACGTGTTTTCTGTCGTTTATCCCTTGGAGTGCCAAGATCGGGCCAAAAATGACCCATAGTCAAAATATTATTTTTATTCATTTGGCTTTAAATGGAAGAGTGAAATTCTGTGTACTCCGCATACTGTCAGCAATGCAATTGCTTCATTTGCAAGAATCAGAATACAACAGATACGGTGTGCTTTACATGTGAGAGTGAAACAGGAAGGTAGTTTGATTTTGATAGTTTTATATGTCGTACTTTATCTGTGTAAATAAGTAAGAGACTCATGGTACCTTAATTTTTGTACACTCATGAAAATGGTTGCAAGGTTAATATGATGTATTAGTTTTTTTCTATATGTTTCATTATGTTGTAGTATCTACTTGAAAAAAATAAAATACAATAAATAAATACAATACAATGCAATAAATACTATACAATGAATACACCCATACTCTAAAATACCTTGATTTTGAACAAGTACTGTATTTCATACGAGAAATATATATGCGTCGAAAATGACGCATCTTGACGTTCCGTGAGATGACATTATCTTGGCGTTCTGAGGGTTAAGAATCATCCATCGTGATTTTGTCATATACAAACATAATTTAAGAAAAAAGAAATATATTTATTTATTTATTTATTATTAAGTTTCAGATACAGCTTGAGTTGCCATTTTAGACAGAAACTAAATAACAATGCAACAAACTAAATAACTTCACTACAAAATAAATAACTTTACTACAAACTAAATAACATGAAATTAAATTTTAAACAACACATAACACAGCAATTGATATAAATAACATAACGATTATACTACACAAGAGGAATAACTCACATATTTGTATTTAGCGTTCGATGGAAAGTGTTTTCAGATCCGAAAATATCAATATTTGAATCAAGGTTATTGTACATAATTACTAGTCTATGGAATAAGGAGCGCTGCAGTATACTTAGCCTCTTGCAGTATATACAAGAAAAATAAGCGACAAGAAGAGCTCACACAAAAGTAGGAGTGGACTTGCACTTGGAAACATATCCTTCAAACTGCTGTTTGGATGCAATTATTGTTTGCCGTTAATACCGTAATTTTGAGTTTCTAATACAACTTATCAATAGGGAAACAATATACAGCGGGAAAAATGTATTTGGACAAGTTCGACAAAGAGCAAATCAGACTATCACACGTAAAACATGGACCATTCCGAAATCTCTTGCCCTTTTATAATAATTTGGATACCTTATATAGAATAGTATACAAATAACTAGTACCCGATCTACCTGCAAGGTAACAGTCAACGAAAGAGTGATAACTACGTAAATTAATGGCAAAAAAATGTATTTGGACAACCCCATACTACTCTCGAAATAAATGTTCTAGGTATTCTTTTGTGCACAAGAGCAGTCTACTTAGTGTATTGAAGCAATCCACACGATGTCAGGCAAGCCAAGCTTGTTGGAAAGTCATGCTTTACCGTTGGATACATCATAAAGCAACGTAAACAGAGCAATTATTGCGGAATAGAATCAGTTCTGGCCAACGAAGAAAACTAACTGCCCGGAATGAAACTTACATTCTTCATTCTGTGAACAATAGTCAAAGAATTAGTGCTAAAGATTTGGCTACTTCACTCGACTAGAATATGTAAGTTTATATTAGTAATTCGTTGAACCCAAAATTCTTTGAAACAATTGGGATTTAGAAGATGTGTATCCAGGGTATGAACACTGGCCACTCTATTAGTAATTACACAACCCCAAATCTTAACAGACCCTCCAACATTTTTATCAGTTACAGCAATGTTCTGCTTTCTGAAAGCTTCATTCTTCTTTCGCCACACGTCCTGATATCCATCACTACAATACAAGTTTATCTTAGTCTCATCCTAGAAAAATAATAAAACTTTTCCAAAATTCCAAGCACTCATATTGATATTTCTTGGAAAGTTAGAACTTCTTATTTCTGCTTTCTTCTGATATGTATGTTTTGTTTCTTATTACACATCTTCTGAATCCCAATTTTTTTTCAAATCTACACATCTGTAACATTAAATTGTATCCTAGGCAAGTGAAGTAACCAAATCTAAGTTCTTTGAGTTTGTGCAACAAAATGAAGAATGTAGGTTTCATTCCGGGCAGTTAGTTTTCTTAGTTGACCAGAACGAATCCAAAATAATTATTCTGTTTTATGTTGCTTTATGATGTATCTAACTGTAGATCATGCTTTCCGACAAGCTTGACTATGTCTCAGTACCTTTTGCCTTCCACACGTAATTTGAAATTGAAGCGAGTTGTTCCAAAGTTGTTCATCTCAATTTGTCTCCCATGCTGCTTCTTTATGCCTGACGCGGTGTGGATTGCTTCAATACACCACGCAGAATGCTCGTGTACACAAAAGAATTCCTAGAACATTTATTTCGAGAGTAGTATGGAGTTGTCCAAATACATTTTTTGCCATTCACTTACGTAGTTATCACTCTTTCGTTGCCTGTTACCTTGCAGGTGTACCGAGTACTAGTTATTTGTATACTATTCTATCTAAGGTATCCAAATTATCATAAACAGGCAAGAGATTTCGAAATGGGTCACGTTTTGCGTGTTAGAGGTCTGCTTTTCCTCTTTGTTGAATTTGTACACTTGGCATAAAAAAACTTGCGACAGCGAACGCCGTGCAGCTAGGCAACCCAAATGGCACCTTCTTATCCCATAATCGTGTCTGGTAAACAGACCCCTCTTTCTTCGTCCTTCGTCACACCCATAGTAAAATCAGCAAACATTATGAGCACGTTATTTCGGTTGTTTTTTGTTTTTCTCAAAATAGACGTGTATTAGTATCGAATTCTATCGATAAAATGAAAGAATAAAAGCGAGACGAAACAATATACGTAAGTTGACGGAGGGAGAAATTTAAACACACAATGAAAAATTGACACTGATGGGTGCCTTCAGGCAAAGGCAGAGAAATTAGAGAGACGGGGGGAGGAGAGAAAAGAAGAAGATGGAGTACAGATAAAAATATGGAATTTAAATGTAGTAAAAAAGAACCTAACATTATAAAGTGCAGTGCTCACAAATCTAACAGCAAGATTGAAGGGACTTTTGGATTTTATATATTTTCAGGGCTATTCGAATATATAAAGGGCGCTTGAAAATTCATTTAGTCCCTTTAAATATTGCGACCAAAGTCAGATTAAATATTCATGATTTCCAGTGGAGACACATTTAGGATAATGTCAAAAGTGTAACACACATGATTTGTTTGTGTGTGGTTCGGCTGCAAATTCGGTGGGGCTCTTTGAACGTACTGGTTCGGAATACATTATAATCGTAAATTCCGCCAGGATTTTCAGATTGGCGTGTGTAAAGTCAAAATTGGGAGGGTGTAGGTAGCTTTATAATGTTTCTGTCAACTTTTGACCGTGGAAATAAAGTAAAAGGTGGGCATATTATCAAGGATTTGGGGCTGACCCCCCTCCCAGTTGCCGGGGTGTGGCGGAATCACTGATTGTAACAAACCATGTAGATACCGTGGTAAATATCTTCCATTCCAGACTAGTAATGTAAATTGAGCATACAAAGAACATGAATGGATAATAATTTTTCTGCTTAATTTCTATCAGAAAGAGCCAAGATTATAATTCCAAACTGTATCAAAATGAAAAGTTCCAAATGTTCAAAAGCAATATTCGCATGTTAATATAGGCATACCAGACATTACATGTTGCACATTTCAAAAGTGAAAAAAACACATTGAATATTATGTTGATAAATCTAATTATAGGATGGAAACGAATTTTTTGCTAAACGAATATAAAAATAATTCTTCTCTTGAAATTGCGAAAAAAAGGGGGCTATTTTCTACTCATATCTTAATATGTATCTGTTCCGAACATGCCACTCTAGATTCCACCTATTGTGAATATAACGCTTTAATAATTACAAAATTAATGAACTAGTGTTCATAACAATTCACACAGATGGAATAAACCCGGCAGAGCTGAAACGGACCCCGACTGTCGAGGGATGCTGGTCAGGTTTTGGACTGTCATGAGGTTTAAGATTCGAACGCATTCTGACGCGGTGATTCGATGTGTGATTTGATAACCTGGAAGATGAAGGAGAGATTTTAATTGTTTCATTGCGTTTGAACAGTGTTTATTTCAGGGGTGACCAGAATCGGAGATGTTATCCAGAGAACACGAAAAATACGACGTCAAAATTTCCAGTTAAATAGATTTTCCAGACCGGGTCAATCGGGTTATCGGGCCACTTATGTCTGGGTCAGTCCCTATCACCGATTCATCGAAAGTGACCCGAATTTGGCTTGGGAATAAGCACAAATAGAGAGAGAATTAAGAGGATAAATAAACATGAATAGAGAGAGAGAAGTAAAAGAAAAGAAAGAAGCAGCGAAGACACGATAACAATACATCAAGAAAGAGAGGAAGAGAGAAAGATCAATGAAAAATATATTATCATTATGCTAAACAGCACCCACACCTGTTTTCTCGGATTCTGACCAATGATACTTCGTTAACTTCTCCACAATCCCGAGATGAATCTTTGTTTGAATACTTCAATGTATGCGAAAAAGAAACTGACTGATGGGGAATCGAACACAGGTTTTCAAATTAGAAGTGCAGCACGATAGCGATACCCCACAGACGACTTTAACCAAAACATGCTTAACAAATGCTATAGTGTTTGTTTCTACGAATAATAACATGAAAATGGATACTTCATATCAATGTCGCGCTCTTAACTGTCTCCCCTGAGACTTAATTTGGACTTTTCCAACCAACATTCGTACATAGTCTTCCTCTCTATAATGACTCGAGCTTCATTCCACAATCGGAAATATTATCCGTTTTGTATGAGAAATGATTAGATTCTTCACGACCGCTTTGTAAAAAAGACGTGGCTTGAACAGGATTCGAACCTATGTTGGTTTGCTTTAATACTTCAAACTCCGGCACTTTTCCTCTACTCCATTTTGCCACCTAGATATAAAAGCCATGAATTACTAAGTTCATGTTTGGAAATAGCCAATTTCGTTCTGTAAGCTCTTTAAACCAAAATGCACGCGAAAATTTCTTAATTCAATCACTTATAGACAAATTAGTGCCCACTAATATCCAAAATAACAGAAGTCCAGGAAAAATGAAATAATAACAGCTGATGCAGTTTCTATGCGTCGTGGAAGTTCAAAGTCACGCTTATAGGAATAATTATTATTATTTTTGCAGTAAAACGTCCGATAACTGACAGTTTTATATTCCCTGTGAAACAATATTGAATATTATGGAAATAAACTCTGCTTTGATTTTCTCTGAAAATGTATTTCCCAGAGCAAAAGTCAAAAGTTCTATGATACGAATATTTACGTGTTTTTAAACTACTTCGTTTCTCATTGTATGTATGTGTTTAAAATGACTCCCTTGCAAGAAGGATATTCCAGGATTGTTTCATTTCAATTCCTACTATTCCGAGAGTATTCCTGGGTAATTAGAAATATGCCAGAATTTGTCACGGGATTAGGATATATATTTCTAATATATTCCCATAGAATAAAAATAACCTTGAATATTAAAGAAAGATGCACGTTACACTGCAAAATCTTGTTTCTTAATGCTACAAGGATAAAAAGTATAGTAGAAAGTTAAAATGTAATTGGAAAGTTAACAATAATCCTGAAATCTTCGGAAGGCGGACATTGATATAAAATGTATAATGTATTGAAAATATTCAGGCATGAATAATGCTGGTATATAGTGAGAATATATCTGCCTTTCTATTGTGTAGGACCTATATTTATTGCGTACTGTCTGAAAGTATTTATTCAGTTACTTAACTTTGATTTAATGGCCAAACATGTGCTGTGGGATCGAAAGTCCCTCGCATATGTAAGGGACAATTCCCCTCGGCGTAAAAAAAAAAGAGTATTTCGGGAACATAATATCTAGTGTATTTTTTGTTTTGTGCATTTACCTTATATTTATGGGTCAGACACTCACCTATGCCTAAGCCGTGATATGTTTAAGGGACTGCAAGAGACAGGTTCAAGCTATGGGTGTCTATCTATGAGGTTTTTCTTAACAAAACAAAAAACTAGATGCTTGTTTCCGTAATACTTTTTGTCGTGACTATATCATCATCTTGGAAATTGAATGTAGGAGTCAGAACCTATATTGAAATATTCGTTGTTTCGAAAATACCGTGCTGTGATTATAATATTAGGAGGAAAACATACACTTCACAATACACACACGACATTTTTATTCCTAATTTGCAACCCCTCTGTCAGTTACATGAAATGTTTACAGAACTACTTTGTAAATAGATGTCATTTTTTTTGTGTTAATTTTAACTATGCAAATGTTTGAATCAATTGTAATACGATACAATTGGGGAGTTGTTGTGAATAAAAGACAGTGGCGATCACAGTAGTGAGCTTCGGCTCTCCTCTCCCAACATGTCCGGTCAGGGTTGGAGCAGTAGACCAACTTTTCACTCTGGGATAGTCCTCATCCTCATCGATACAATATCTGAATACAATCATATTCAGAAAAAGGGGGAAACCACAAGTAAGCGAAATGTGTGTGTAAGCAAACAAACAATAAGAATAAGCTGATTTGTTGGATCACAACAAATTGCTGGCGTGGTTATTAGCTTGATTAGCTATGTGCACTTTCCACACTGAGAATCATAGGTTCGCTTTCCACCTACGCCAGCGTTTCTCAACTTTTTTTCATGCTGCAACTAAAAACATGACATTTCAACATATGACCGTTGATATGCTGTATTTGATAATAAACATCCTAATTACATTATTCAGAACTATTCAACAAATTACATTATTTTAGTAGACCCGCATTATAAAAACAATAAGCAAAATAAAATATCGTCTTCAAAAAATATTAGTTTTAACCTACAACCCAATTCTAAAATAGTATAATTTACCAAAATCAAGAAACCAGTGATATTCGTTAGGTGAGAACAATGTGGATTTAGATCGAGCAAGAACAAGAAAGCTCCGTTAATTTCTCCTGTCCACTTGCTATGTTCTGTCTGTTAGCTACCTTAAAATATTGGACCTCTTAATTTTGATTCCTTCATCTGAAATGTAGGCTAGCGCCTAAACGAAGATAGGTACAGAGAAACTGACTTCAAATTTGGGTTCAGTGATCTCGATTTATCTTGCCGTTTCTAATTTGGTGTTTAAAATTGGCAGACGCTTGTCATTTGGTTAGCCTTCTGAATTTTAAGGATTCGTGCAAGTGAATAAATTACAGTAAAGCAGATAGAGAGTCAGTAAAGCAATTTTGACGTCAGCGAATATGGCCTCGATTAAACTTCTCCTTTCTAAACATTTTGATATGACTAATAAACCTGTCGATATTATTAGACTAAACCTTGAAATGGTTAACCCTTATTTAAGGAATAGTAATCGTTGTCAGATTTCTTTGCATAATGACAGGAACCGAACTATTACGTCCATGCAATACGAACATAGATGACCTAGCTTTGTGAGAAAAGAAGGGCAAGCTTCGGGATTCGAACTCGCGTCGCTAGCTTTATGGACGAAAAGGGAAAAATAACGCGACGCAGCCCGCACGGCCACGAAGACATCAGGCAAACAGCCTGTAAGCTCAACTCTTACGGAAATAAAAGCGAAGTAAAAGTTATATAATACTGATTTCTTTTTTTCAGTTACTGTATTTCGTGCATTTATGAGTTAATCTTCTATTAACTACTATTTTGTTCGATTTTATACATATGAAAACCATGTTATATAATTTCTTAAAAGTTCGAAAACCGTATTTAACGTAAGTGGGAATAAGCAAAACTTCATCGTTTATTATTACAGACATAGCAACATCGCTGTATTATAATTTATTTTATGAACAATAAGGACAAGAGAAAAGTTCTAATTACTTTTATTCACATATTTTTCGCTACATCACGACTAGATATACAAACATTATTCTCTTCACAAAGATTAGTACGTACTCGAAAACTGCACTAATACACTCATTGTATTAAAACCCGCGCAGTGGTCACTCATGTTGTTGCAAAGTTGCCGCATAGTTCAATTTCTGAACTTAAACTTTCTAAGTGCTGCTAAAGAGTGCGCTCAGATTATAATTGACTGAGTGTAAAATAACCAAGGGCCTGAAAGACTTCGGCTATGATGGCGACGAGGGTAGCCAAGTTCTACACCGCTAACATTATTCTTTTCTTATTCCACAGAAGTTGAAAATGTGGAGATAATTTTGATGCTAAGCGACTTCAGTCAGCAAGTTATTCCGTTCGGAAACTTACGAAAACCTACACTTTCGAGTAATATAGACATTTGATGCCGAATAAAATTCAATCCTGAGGCACTTGCTGAAGTAGGAAACCTTATGGTTGTAGGTGCGAATCGCCTGCAAGTGACGACTTATGATACTTAAATAAAACCTGTCAAAAGTTTTAATTTGTGTTACGTTCAACTTGTCATATTGTACGAAGTGAATTAGAACTATTAATTGCAGTTTTAACTTTTCCATTTGCTAATGAGATTTCTTTTTATGATGTTAGTTTCGTTCAGGCTGGTTTACGTTAAAATAAAAGACAATAAATTATCGTAACTTAATGTCATAATACTTACCCTAAACTGGATTTGTTCTTAAAACACATAATATATTCATTTCATAATTCGACATGACAAAAAGGACATGCATACAAATGTGTTGACTTACTAAAGAATACGTACAGACAAAATATATCACATATACTCAATGTTACATTTTCCTCCCATTTGAACTTCATAATTTATGAGTGCCGTCTTTCGTTGCCAAGATGGAATTGAGGAAAAGTGCCGGTGTTTGAAGTATTAAAGCAAACCAACATAGGTTCGAATCCTGTTCAAGCCAAGTCTTTTTTTTACAAAGTGGTCGTGAAGAATCTAACCATCACTTCTCATACAAAAC
This sequence comes from Lepisma saccharinum, assembly GCA_022664845.1. Classification (NCBI taxonomy): domain Eukaryota; kingdom Metazoa; phylum Arthropoda; class Insecta; order Zygentoma; family Lepismatidae; genus Lepisma; species Lepisma saccharinum. Next base: position 81,376 of record JAGDQP010002549.1, read on the forward strand.
GGATAATATTTCCGACTGTGGAATGGAGCCCATAAGTCATTATAGAGAGGAAGACAATTTACAAATGTTGGTTGGGAAAGTCCAAATTAAGTCCCAGGGGGGACAGTTAAGAGCACAACATTAATATGAAGTATCCATTTTCATGTTATTATCCGTAGGAACAAACACTGTAGCATTTGTTGAGCACGATCTGGATACAGGCGCCTGTGGAGTCTCGCTATCGTGCTGGACTTCTAATTTGAAAACCTGAGTTCGATTCCCCACCAGTCAGTTCATTTTTTGCATACACTGAAGTATTCAAACAAAGATTCATCTCTGGACTGTGGAGAACTTAACGAAGTATCACTGGTCAGAATCCGAGTAAACAGGTGTGGGTGCTGTTTAGCATAATGATAATGTAGTTTTCATATGTTTCATTGATCCTTCTCTCTTCCTCTCTTTCTTGATGTATTGTTATCGTGTCTTCACTGCTTCTTTCTCTTCTTTTACCTCTCCTTCTCTCTATTCATGTTTATTTCTTCTCTTAATTTACACACACTCTCTCTGTTTGTGCGTATTCCACAGCCAAATCCGGGCCACTTTCGATGACCCGGTGATAGGAACTGACCGAAACATGAGTGACCCGGTAACCCGATTGACCCGGTCTGGAAATTCTATTTAACAGGGAATTTTGACGTCGTAGTTTTCATGTTCTCGGGGTAACATCTCCGATCCTGGTCACCCCTGAAATAAACACTGTTCAAACGCAATTAAATAATTAAAATCTCTCCTTCATCTTCCGGGTCATCAAATCTACATCGAATCAGTCGGTAACATTTTCATCTCTGCCGTGTTTATTCCATCTGTGCGAATTGTAATAAACACTAGTTCATTAGAGCTGTAATTATTAGAACGTTATATTCGCAATAGGTGGAATGTATAGTCTGAACGCATGTCCAGAACTTACAAATTTTAAAACATGAGTAGAAAATCCCCCCCCCCCCTTTTTAGCCATTTCAAGAGAATAATTATATTTATATTCGTTTGGCACGAAATTCGTTTCCATGCTCTAATTTGCCAACATATTATTACATGTGTTTCTTATTTTCACGTTTGCAATGTGGAACATGTAAGGTTTACTATGCCTATAAGCAACATGCTTATTTTGCTTTTGAACATTTGTAACTTTTCATTTTGATACAGTTTGGAATTATAATCTTGGATTTTTCTGATAGAAATTAAGCAGAAAAATTATCATTCATTCATTTTCTTTTTATGTTCACTTTGCATTCGTAGTCTGGAATAGAAGGTATGGCCTGTGGTATCTACTGGGTTTGTTACAATCAGTGATTCCGCCAGACGCCGGTCCCTGTGGGGCTGTCGATTCTGGAGACTAACCCGAAGTTTTTGATAGATACCGTGCAAAACTCTAGTCCACCCTCCCAATTTTGACTTTACACACCCCAATCAACAAATCCTGGCGGAATTCCTGATTACAAAATATTCCGAACCAGTATATTTAATAAGCTTCACCTAATTTGCAACCGAACCCCGCGCAAAAAAAAAGCATGTGTGTTACACTTTTGACATTATCCTAAATGTGTCTCAAAACTCTGGAGTTTCACTGGAAAATCATGAGTATTTAATCTGACCACCAAGTTTGGTTTCCATTTTGACAGTGACTTAATGAATGTTTGAAGAACCTTTTATATATTCAAAGAGCGATGAACAAACATAAAGTCCAAAAGTCACTTCTACATCTTGCTGTTAGATTTGTGGCAAGCGAACTCTATTGTGTGGGAACTGAACTTAATCTTTTTACTACGTTCAAATTCCATATTTTTATCTTTACTTCTTCTTCTTCTTCTTCTTCTCTCTCTCTCTCTCATTCTCTCTCTCTCTCATATCTCTGCCTCTGTTTAACAGACGTTCATCGGTTTCAATGTTTCGTTGTGTGTTTAAATTTCTCCCTGCATCAACTTATGTATATTGATTCGTCTCGCTTTTATTCTTTCATTTTATCGATACTAATATATGTCTATTTTGAAAAAACAAAAACGTGCTCTTGATGTTTGCTGATTTTAGTATGGGCGAGACGAAGGAAAGAGAAAGAGGGGGTCTGTTTACCAGACACGATTATGGGATAAGAAGGTGCCATTTGTGTTGCCTAGCTGCACGGCGTTGGCTGTCGCAATTTTTTTGATGCGAAGTGTACAAATATTTTTTTTTCACTGTACCAGGTGTATGCATAAGTAGTTTCGGGATTACCTAAGAGATGGAGCCAGCAAATGTACGCAGCGTATTCATTTGACACATACGTCATTTTGTTCGTCTCACATTAAACTACAAACACACACAAGTTCAGTCCGCCAAACACTAGCGTCTTTGTTTTATCGTTCAGTGATCATGTCGAAGTTTGTGCCTGAAAAAGAACATTTGCGGCACGCATTGCTTTTCCTTTTTAATGAAAAGGAAAATGCTGTTGAAAGTTATCGTGTGCTGGTAGAAACATATGATGAACACGCTCCATCGATTAGAACATGTGAGACATGGTTTCGACAATTTAAAAGTGGTGATTTCAATGTGAAAGACAGTGCGCGCTCTCGTAGACCACAAAAGTGCGAAAACGAGCAATTGCAGGTGTTATTGGAGGATGACCCAACTCAAACTCAACAGCAATTGGCAAAAGCATTAAATGTGTCACAAGAAACAATCAGCAGACGTTTACGAGCAATGGGGAAGATCAATAAACTGGGTAAATGGGTCCCACACAATTTGAATGAACGTCAAATGGAATATCGCAAAGTCACTTGTGAAATGCTGCTCAACGCCACGAAAGAAAATCCTTTTTGTATCGAATTGTGACGGGTGACGAAAAATGGATTTATTTTGAAAATCCGAAGCGGAAAAAATCACGACTTTCACCTGGCGAAGCCGGTCCTTCAACAACAAGGCCAAATCGCTTCGGCAAGAAGACCATGATTTGCGTCTGGTGGGACCAGAGCGGTGTTGTGTATTATGAACCCTTGAAGCCCGGCGAAACCGTTAATGCACAACGCTATCGTCAACAAATGATTAATTTAAATCACGCATTGATCGAAAGATGACCGGAATGGGCCCGAAGAGATGGCAAAGTGATTGTGTTACACGATAATGCGCCGTCTCACACAGCAAAACCAGTGAAAGACGCCTTGAAATCGCTTGGATGGGACATCCTTCTGCACCCGCCGTACTCCCCAGACCTGACGCCATCTGACTATCACCTCTTCGCATCAATGGGGCACGCGCTTGCAGAGCAGCACTTCAGCAATTTCGAAGATGTTGGAAGATGGCTCGACGAATGGTTTGCCGCAAAAGACAAGCAGTTGCTCTGGTATGGTATGCATCACTTACCTGAAAGATGTTCGAAATGTGTAGAAGCCGATGGTCAATATTTTGAATAAAACAACATTAATTTCCCTTGAAAATTACGTGTTTTCATTACGAACAAAACCGGCAAAAACTTATGCATACACCTGGTAGGTGAGACAGAAGCTTCTTGAACCATGCCTCTCGAGATCGAGAACCGAGAATTTAAAAAAAAAATATTTATCCAATAAAGCAGTAGTGCGGCGGAAGGGTGAGCCGGATGGAAAGAGAACCACATTTGGGAAAGATGGATAACTCCTCTGCATAGACTAACATTAGTTTATGTTATTTCCTAAGTTTATTTTCTAGTAACAGCAGAGACTTTGTTCTTATTAGTTAGAACATAATATGATTTAGTGAATTTGTTAACGTTATACAAAGATTGTTATATTCTGTAATAGCTGGGGAAGCCTTCATAATGACTATATTGATCTGTCTATTGATTTGCATCATATGTGCCTTCTTAGACCCTCACCTGGAAAAAAAATCTGAATCCCTCCCCCCTCCCAAAGTTACAGAGAAATCGGCGCCCTTGTGTATAGGATTACTTTGGGTGTGGTCCTCTAAGTCCTTCCTTCTGCTGTGCCAACTTAATCTAGCTGCGACTCCAACTCCATCTTCGGTTCTCAATCGAACTGTTGTCGTCGTCTGCTTCATGTTTACGATGGCTTGTGTCATGCACTACTTGTTTACATTATGGCACTTGTATTACGCATTTGCTTACAAAGCGTAGTACACATATTTTACTATTTGTTTATGCTTTGAATGAGTGGCACGTGCTATCAGGCAGGCGGATCATTATATGCTAGCACCCGTGTTTGAAAAAAAAAACAGAAAGAAAATAGAATTTTTGGGAAGATATATTTTTCATGTTATTCACACTTTCAAGATTTAGCACTATGCATTGATATTTTCACTACATATTTCACTTGTAAAATATATGGAGAACAATGTAAACATAATATAATAATAATAATATAACATATAATATAAAATATAATATAATATATTATATAAAATATAATATAAAATATAATCACTACACTTCCTTCCTAAAAAAACTGTTAATCACTGGTGATGTTATCTCTTTAAGTACAAATAGCTAATTATTTCAGTTGAATCAAGCAGAATCGGTCTAAACGATTTCATTTTCCTCAAGGCAGTGAAGCATATTTGATTGTACTAAGTTTGTTAATATTTATATACGAGCTCGCTAATAGTCTATGGTGACAATGCACTTGTGTCCGTATTATTGACCAATTGTAGCTCTTTTGAAAGCAAATGTTCAATCTTAGAGGTGTCATGTGCGGTTTCACTGTTAGTGTGTATGATTTTATCAAGTGCGAATTCATAATTCATTGTTCATGAAATGTCCACTGTTCGACTTGAAATTATTATTAATTCGGTAGAATACAAATCAAATTCTAAGAAGAATGGCTAGCACGGCGATCACTTTTAGAGTCTCGAGAACAATCATTTGTAGAAAGATAGAGTTCTTTCAGACTTGTGACTTCTTCATACGATGATATAGAAAACACGAAATAATATTTATAATTAAAAAAACGAATAAAATATAAGAATAACTAATGCAATTGTTGACCAAGAAATTATTGCGTGATGATGAAGGTCAGAAAACTTGCTAGGTAATTCATTATTTTCGTGATCCATGAGGGTTTGTAAAGAAGCCAAATAGTTTTATAGAGTTTGTAAACTTACCGTAATATTTATAGATAACTTCTCAGGTAAAGTAAAATATTCAGTTTCTAACTCAGTAGTTTGCGTGTTTGGTAGATTCAGACTTTTTGTAATAATATTATCAAATTCCTGATACTTGAAAAGTATGTATTTATACTAATTTGGATCTTATAGAATTAAGTTCTTTCTTGATTGTGCATGCGCAAAATTTGACTTCCTTTCTGGTCGTTAGATGAACGCCGGCTGTCGTATACAAGTAAAATTCCTGTCTTGAAGACAATTGTCGCTTAATTTGATAATTGTTGGTAGAATTTCGGAAGATTAGATCGTATAGACAAACCATTTTCTGTGGTTTTGCCTCGTCTTGTATTTTACAGAGCATAAACATTTGCTGGCGTTGACATAACGAACGATGGACTTCAAGGATCGCTGTGTCTGTTTTTATTGCGTACTTAGGAACAACTAATTGCAAATAGGCTGTATTTGATAAAGAAAAAACATTGTTAAAAAATTATATAACATATAATAATTTGTACGTCTAATAACAGATGCTTGTATGCTGATACCCAGATTACCTATGGCTAGATCAAACGATAAGAGAAAACTTTCAGAGCTTTGTTAAAAATACCAATATCTTCATAGATTAGGGAGTCTCTGAGTTTAGGATTATTGACAATAATTTCCTTTGCTAATATTGGCTTGATTAAAACATCGTTAACAGAGTATTGTAAGAGACTCTGGATTACATTGTCAAATTACTCCTCTATTATTTGGTAATTAAGCAAAGTTATAAGAAATCTCTCATTTGTCGCTGTAGTACAGAGTCATTTTACAATTTAAGAAAGAACTTGAAAAATATTTGTTTCGAGAGCGATTGTGATATGTTTTACCATATGAGTTAGTTGATAATTGATTTGCTTGATGTTTTAGATTTGGGTATAAAGATACTCATTTTATTCCTGGAGCTGGGTTATTTCTTGTTTTAATTTATGAGTCTCATAGAGGGAGAGCCCACTCATAGCAGCGCTAGCGATTCCTAAAAAGATTGAGAAAATCATTAGTTTTGTCGTTTGACAAAACTTTTTTAATGTCGCAAGGGAATATGAAAACTTGAATTAACAAATTGGCTTTCTCGATCGTGGAGAATTTCTATTAAGTGTTCAGAGCCGCTACAAGAGTTATTTTCCAGATGAGTTGATGAAAAGTCGATATGTAATCGGTATTTTATTGGCCCTCAAAAGTAATTCTAACACAGAATACTGTTTACAAATTTTATTCCCTATGTTGTACACTATCGTTCGCAAGATTTTAAGAAAATATGGTATTTGACCCAATTAAATGTTATTCTTTGGTAAAGACTGTGTATTAATAAAGTTGGTCCCACATTAGTTTGAGGGGCCCGAAAAACAATTCTGATCAGTGTTATTTAGTTATTTTACTGATCTCGCGGAATTATTTCTTTTTTTCTCTCACGATTTCGTACAAATTACAAATCTGTGATTTTGTGAAATCGGGGCCTATTATTTTAATAGGGTAATTATATTTTAATAGTTGGGAGCCCTGTTCGGGTTGGACCCACCGCGCGGTGGGCCTCGCGGAGGCCAGTTCGCCGCTACTGAGTTTAGTGACTATTTTACATTTTACTACAACATAAGGTGGTTTTCAGGATTTTTTTTTTAATTTGAATTTAGGATTTTGCCCCAGTTTTTTCGATATTGTTCCACTGTTGAGCAGCGGGGGCCTGCTCGTCCTCGTCTAGCGCAGCTACTGTGTGTTTCTACAGCTACCAACCAATTCTGAACTTTCGAAGACGACTTTAATTACAAATATTATTTTTTTGTGAAAACGCCTAAACCACTTTTTCTAGCGCCATTAGTCCTGAAGCTATGAAACCTCAAAGTGCAATTATTCCCAATGCTGAAGCGTACATTATTATTATTATTATTATTATTATTATTATTATTATTATTATTATTATTGCTGTTGAGATTTACCTTATTCCCGTTTTCAGTATATTAACGTTTGTTGAAGGAGAATGGACATTTTCCAATTTCTCTTTGAGGACGATGCTAGGATGAGCTATTATTGGAGGCAGATTGAACTGAATTGATTTATCGCTATTGTCCCTTGGCATCTATATAGTTCAGTTTATAAACAGAAAAAACTCTCCTCCTGGAGTTGGAACAGTACCGTGTCTAAATATGTGTTTCCTTTATCCATCATATGTCAGGAGCTTATAGAGATCACGGGAGAAGGACGGGTAAAGAACTGGTTAGGCTGATTGGAGTAGGTCATGAGAAAAAGTGATTCCCTTTGGCTGGTAATTATTATGTTAATAAAACGCCAGTTAACATTACGCTTTATTTCTCGAAAAACTTGTGTAAGACGTTTAACAATAAATACTGTATAAGCAAATTAGTCTTGCAGTCTAGGTCTACGGTATGCAAGACCAAGGCTTGACATTGCATACCAAGACCGAATATGCAAGACCATAGTAGTCCTGGAGTTGATCTTGTTTTTCTTATCACTAGAAACGATATAGTTTCACTACTTTTCAATATGTAAAAGTACTTCTAGGCTATATTTATAATATTTCTGCAGACGACATTGTCACGACTTTTTTATACTATACGAGGAAATGATGATGAATATCAACAAGTATCACGTTTTTCCTTCAAAAAATTATATCAATAGTTCTATATACTTTTGACTACTAACTGGGAAACAAGAACAATTCCTCCCTCCAACAAGCGTGGAAGAGTTATGTTCATACTCTCCTGGCTCATAAAATCAAGTAAAACCGAAATTAGTATTTCATGAAGACATAATAATTTCTAAAATAGTATGTTTTACAAAACAGTAGTAAAATTTATACTTGCTGTATTTACTAACCATATTTATGACGATCAGTACTTGCCCAATGGGCAATATATCTACAAATTTTGGTTATTACACTGTTCTTGTTTGCCTATTATTTTTAAGATATAACCGCACTCACTCTGGGCGAAAATAAGGAACGACATACCTTTCGATTTCTGTGCTAACGATTGCATAGACCTACAAATCTGCGATAAGTCACATAAATAAGTCTGTTATATACTTATCTATTTTTCTAGCGTCCAGCTCCAAAGTAGGCATTGATCAAAATACGTTTACAGAAAATTCTTTCGGGCTTCGACGTGAGGAATTATCTATAAAATATTCTGTTTATTATTTTCTCAAAATATTCTATACCTAGGATTCACACGATGTCACATTCTGAAATATGATAAATAAACAAGTATTTTAATACTTGGTCAAATTGTTTCAGACAACGAAATGTCCCCCCCCCCCAGACTGGTTCAGATCATTCTTCTATTCCTTGCTACATCGCGAGAGGGGGGGGCGATAAAGCGCTCACCTCCGGTACTAAGGTCCTCTTCACACGCAGCCAGCATGGTCGCGCCACCAACCGTGCCACAAGTTCCAAAATTGAGCTGGATGAATCAGCTACTCTTATTTCTCAGTTCTCACGTTTACGTAAACGCCGAAAGTGGAGAAAAAGTAAATTTGGGGTGCATCCATTACTAAAAAATTAATCAACGTAATAAATATTCTATACGTTGTACAATAATTTGTGACAAAATTCGAAAAATATTCTTAATTTCACGCGGATAAGCATTGCAACTTTTGATGAGTTTCTACAATACTTAAAAGACGAACTGACTGGTACGGATACACGCATGAGAGTCAGCATACTCGGTACAAAATTAACAGGGAGACAGACTTTCAGGAACACAAACCAACAGTCAGACAGAGACAGAAAACTGATCCACCGTTGCTATGTTTTCAAAATGAATAAATTAGGTTAGAAATGCTTATAACCTCTGTTAACGAGTTATATCCCGTCACCGAGAAAATTACGTTCTTTTCGGTTGAAAGTGAATGAGCTAAATCGTAGTAAGCTCAAAGTGCCATAATACTCGCACCTAAACGACTCATCGGAGGAAAGAATAGGGACTGCGCGATAGTGAAGATCTATCCCCATACGCTAAGTTTTCTCAATTTATTGTAACACATTCGTAATAATACATCTTCATACCAAAGTTCGTTCTTTTAGTTTCAGTGATTTGAAACATTGGTTTTAAAGCAGCCGTTTTGGATTAAAGATGGCGACCTTCTTAACGTTTTCTTGTATTGTCGAGATCCATACATACCAAATTTCATTTCTCTAAATCGAACGGCGTGGAAAACTGTTTTGGGCAGCCATTTTGAAACCAAGATGACTATTTAAAAAAAAAATGTAATATTGTCCTAAACTACTCTTGATAACACACCTCTATACCAAATTCGGTATTTTTAGCTCAAACGATGTTGAAAATGAATTTTTGGGGTCGCCATTTTAAATCCAAAATGGCATCCTTGGAGACATTTTGTAATATTTTCTTAACCTACTAGTGATGATTTTCGTCTTTCTAGCTTCAGACGTTTAAGTTGTATTCTATATAAGAATGGATTATCTGGCCATTTTGAATCCAATATGGTGGATTCGAAATGTTGTAATATTTGCTTAATATATTGGTGAAGATGCACCTTCATACCACATTTTGGTTTTCTAGCTCAAGACGTTTGGGGTGTATATATACATACAGTATATATATATATATATATATATATATATATGAGGATTAAAGCTAAGTATTATGTCCACATGACAATACCTTGTAGCGAGATATATGTTGTATATCAGCGGCCGCCTATCCTGACAAGTTTTTCCACCCAGTGGCCGTAGTTCAGTTAGCATTCCGGAGGTATAGGGTTAACATTTAGCGACCGACCATCTTGTATGTAGTTTTCCAGATTTTTCTTTAGTCACACCAGGAAAATACTGGGTTGGTACCTTCAGCATAAGCTCTGGCTAATACCTCCCGCTCTGTTCCCTCTCTTATCCCAGTCTGAACCATAGATGCCTGAAGCCTATAAATAAATTTTACTTCAACAAAGGTTTTTCCAGGATATTTCCTCACTAGCACTAGACAAATATCGGGATGGTATTAACAAGCTAGAGTCTGGATGACAACCTCACAACATCCCCTGCCCTACCCTATCCCGATCTGAGCCTGAGATGCCAAAAGGCCATAAATAAATTATATCAATTTAATGTTTATATATCTATAAACGTAAAACTTGTCAAATTCGTTTTTCTCCGCGCTCGAGGCATCTTCTTTATTTATTAAAATGTTTACAAGCTACATCTATGCTTCTATTCTTTGTTTCAATATTCTTCAGCAGTAATTTCACATACTACAGTCCTTGACTGAACTTCGGTGAGTAAGTTTTCTATGTCAAAATGTGCGTTTTCTGCTTGGCTATTAATGTTTTAAAATGCAAAATTGTTAATTAAATGTGCCTCTGGTGGCTCGGAAAATCGATCTCGGGTGAAGTAATTCATTTTTCTCCTCAAGGTATTGTTTACATAAAAAAGAGAAAATAATAGCAAAGAGAGGGGTGGCGAAGTTCTTTTAGCGTGGCTCCGGGTGGCAAATGCAGGTCCTTTTACCGCGAGTGGGGGGAATTTCTTCTTTTATTTTTTTAATTTTTATTTCAGTTTACAATACGTGCATACATGAACCTGAGCTGTAACAAAATACAATCATATATTAAGTACCCTGGTGTTAGTGGTATAATGTATTAAGTTTTGTTAATCTCTGTTAAGTTTTAACGCCAATGATTTGTTTTCTTGCAACCTATGTGCCTATACACTGGAGTCATAGGTGCCAATAGCTTAGTATCTAGGAGTTATATAATTTCAAAATTTTTGTGGGTAATTTAAATTTAATGCTTGGCAATGTTATTATCTTATTTCCAAATTTCAAAATGTTATTAGTAGTTTCCTCAATGTTGGCTTTATAGCTCAACTTTTCATCAATTATAACCCCCCAAATATCTAAACTTATCAACTCTTCAAATAGTTTGACGTTCATACTTAATTGTAGGATTCCGATACAACTTTTCTATAAATATCATATACTTAGTCTTAATAACTGAAATTTTAAGTTTATTTTCATTACACCAATTCCCAAATACTGTTGTGATCTTGTTTGTCCTAATCTCTAATTGTCTTCGATTTTTCCCTCCACCAAAATAGTGAGGCTGTCTGCATAAGCCATTACCGATGTTACATCTTCCATCCGATCCAGAACTTTGAGACAGGAGGCAATGCATGTGTCCCAAAATATTGGACCACATAGAGGCCCCTGTGGACATCCTTTATTGGGTAATCTTGTTATTTTCTCTCCCGGAGCCCTAAATGTAATCTTCCTGTCCTGGCAGTAGTCCCTCAATACCCTAATAATATATAGCGGAATTTTCATTTCAGTCATATTATTAAACAGCGCTGGCCACCAAAGGTTATCGAGGGCTCCTTTGATGTCTACATATAACGCAAGTACATAATTTGCGCCACAGTTGTTAATGTCTGTACAGAATTTGTTAATGGCGTCTGTACAGAATTTGACCTGCCTTTTCTGAATCCAAATTGCATATTATCATTTTCTAAATCCGTTCTGCTTGCTTGTAACCTTGCTATTATAATCTTCTCAAACAGTTTAGTGATTACAAGCATATTAGGAGGTACGATCTAGGATCTGTCTTAGGCATCTCCAAGCTCTTCAAAAAGATAATTAAGTTCGCTTCATTCCAATTTTTTGGGAAACGTCCCTGCCTGATACATTCATTAAAAACGCGAGTTAAGTATGGAACCTATATTTCTTTCGAATTCTTATATCTGGTGTAGTAAAAAGTAATCCATTATTTTTGCATGACATTGAAGGCTTGACTTACCATAGTTAGAATGATCCGATTTAGGTCACATATGCGCCGTTTTGTTCGATAACGTGTTGCCATTTGGAAGGTAATATCATGATGCCTCTCTCATAGAAGCCCTTGTCCCTATTTGCAAAAAATTGAGACAGTCGATGTTCCCAAGCCTATCTTGAAGCGAATTTTTCACCAGCAAACGTGTTCGCCATGGACAGGAACAGATGATAATCACTCGGTGCCAGGTCCGGACTAGAAGGTGGATGCATAAGAACCTCCTAACCAAGCTCCCGGAGCTTCTGGCGAGTCACTATCGATGTGTGTGGCCTGGCGTTGTCCTGGTGGAACACAATGCCTCTCCTATTGACCAAAGCCGGCCGCTTCTGGGCGATTGCTGCCTTCAGACGGTCCAATTGTTGAAAGTATAGTTCCGAGTTAAGGGTTTGGCCGTAGGGGAGCAGCTCATAGTAGATAATTCCCAGCCAATCCCACCAAACACACAGCAAAACCTTCCTGGCCGTCAATCCTGGCTTGGGCACCGTTTGCGCCGGCGCACCGCGCTTCGACCACGACCGTTTTCGCGTGACGTTGTCGTAAGTGATCCATTTTTCATCACCAATCACCAACCGCTTCAGAAATGGGTCGCTTTTGTTGCGATTCAGCAGCGATTCGCAGATGGAAATTCGGTCCATGAGTTTTTTTTGTGTTAACTCGTGTGGCACCCATACATCAAGTTTCTTTTTGTATCCAGCCTTATGCAAATGGTTCCACACGGTTTTTTGTGCAATGTTTTGCTCTTGGGCAATCGAAACAGTGCTTACATGACGGTCGGACGCGACAATGTCCATGCTTTTATCGACATGTTCGACACGTGGCCTTCCAGTGCGTGGTACATCTTTGACGTCAAAATTACCGGAACGGAATCGACGAAACCAAAATTGCGCTTGATTGGCTGTTACAGTATCAGGACCATAATCACTATTCACATTTGCAGCCGCCTGGCTTGCGTTTTCGCCTTTATCGAAGAAAAACTGTAAAGTATAGCGTATTTTCTCTTTGCTAGTGTCCATTTTGACGCGCGCTTACACAGCACTGAGTCAACTCATCACAACTATCTGAGCAGTGTTTGTAGTACGCAATCTCATCGTTTGAACGCCATCTCGTTGAACCCGATCGGACTTATACAACGCGAGATACAGATCACTGAAGCCATCTATTGGCAAAATAATGGATTACTTTTTACTACACCAGATACATCTCCGATTACATTGCATCCGGTCCTGCGGCTTTCTTCGTTTTCAGAGATCTTATAACTATTTCTAGTTCTAAGTTCTTAATTTCTGGTATTTCTTCCTCAGGAATTTATAGATTATTGATATTGTCCATAAGTTTTCTGATGTCATTTTTTCGTCTGTTTCGTTATCTTCTATGTCTTTTGCGATTAGTTCTTCTAATACACATTCCGCTGAGTCTCTCTAAGTTTTGGTATACGTTTTATCCTGTTTTTACTAAGTTGATATACTAGTTGGTGGTAACTTTCTCATACAGATTTATAAGGTTTACCCCAAGGGTCAGTTGCTAAGTTTGTTTCAACAGAACTGTTCATTGTTTCGGTTTTCCTTTGTATTAATAGCTGTTTGTAGTTGTCCTTTGATTCCCTATATTCGTCGAGTTTTCTTCTTCTCAGTTCAGGGTCCCTTGCCTTTTGATATGCCTTCCTTTTGGCTCTTGTTATGCGTCTAAGTCTTGTGAGCTCATTACACCAGAAAGGGACGTTCGCCAAATTTGTGTTACCTATCGATCCCCCCGGCGGCAGCGTCGCTTTTATTGCCCGAATTGTGGATATTCTTAGTTCTTCAGCCAAATTATCAAAGTTGATATTTGGTGTTATTTGTGGCAGTATCAAGTTTGCTTCAAATTTATCTTTGTTCACCGCGAAATTTTATAGTGTATTTGTTCACCTTCTTCTACAATGCTCCGTGATGCTTCCGGTTCAGATACCAAGACTATAAACTTGATTGAATTATGATCGCTACTAGTATTCCTGTCGAATACTTGCCATTCGCTAATTGATTGGCCAAATTGGTAGTTGTAAGTGTCACATCAATTTTTGTCCCGGCACCCGCTCGGCCCCGAAAGTTTGAGAATTCTCTTTCCTGGTTTGCTATTACTAATTCATTTGCCATAATTAGGTCTTCAAGGGCTTCGCCTCTCCTTCTGTCTCGATCTGTTAGCACATTACTGAACCACATGGGGGATTTTGTGTTAGCATCCATTGTTATTAATATTTTATAATTTGAATATTCGCTTATAATGGTGTTTAGCTTGTCCAAAAAGTTTTCAATATTATATTGGAATTGCCAATAAATGTTAATTATTATTATTATTTTTTTTAGTTAATTATCAGCACAAATAGTCCACTCATCTGTGTACTGATGAATCTCTAATAGCTTATATCTCTTCGTTAAGTTTACAATTGCAGATTTTGGTTTTTCAGTCTTGTTAGATATTATAATTTCAGCGTTTGTGGATAGTTCGTTAATCGGACTTGATAAGTGTACGGCTCTTGTAAGCATAAGATGTTAATTTGGAGTTCTTCTGTAATTTTTCTTAATTCGGAACCAACCAATCGAGAGCCTTCTGCGTTGAGATGCAGCACAGAGCATTGTTCCGGCTGCATTCTATCTGGGATGTCTTGTATGTGCATAGCAGCGCGGCCATGACTCTCAAGTCCAAGACCTACCCGCCATGGGTCTTCACGAAGTCTCGGTGGACCTCGTTTAAATCTAGGTATTCGGCTCTTCTTTCGAAGACTTCATCGACCAGCAATAAAAGCTCCCAGGGGATCCATTGGTATGTTGTTCCTTTTAAGCGTTATTCTATCGACAGCGTTTGGTATTGGAAAAATTATTCGTTCATGCTGCAGGTTCCTAACAAAATGTCTCTTACAACTAAGATCTGTTGGTCTTCTAATATTAATAATTTGTATGTCTTTTCTTGTATTGAGTAATTCCAATTTTGGGTCATGGATGGTATCTAATGTTTAAGTTTGCTTTCTTGTTTTCTTGATATTGCTTCCTCTTTCTCTTCTTTTTTGGGATTTTCCTCGCTGTTGTCTACAATGTCAACATTCGGTTCTGCCAAGATTTCTTCTTCCATGTTCTTACCACGAACATTCGAATCTTCCTTTATTCCTTCAGCAAATTCAATGCATTGATTTCCAGTTCTATCGCTTGGTGTGAAAGTTGAAGCCATCTTCGTCGCCAAGTTTTATTTTTTTTCAGTTTGCATCCCAATCTCCTTTTTATTCGTTACGTTAAGTTCGTCTCCGTTTTTGTTTTCCCTTATCCTTATTCTGAATTCAATTAGTTTATTCCTGTATCTCTTCTTTTGTGATGGAGATTTGTTTCTTACTTTTCTTTTTTCCAAAAATGTTTGATATTGATCGTCTTTTAATGTATCTGTTGCGTGACCAATCCCTATGTCCGCATTTGAATCTGGTGATATTGTTTTATTTTCGTCCTCAGAGTTTAAGTCTTATATCTGAAGTATTAATTTCTGCTGTTCTTGTTCATGGAGAATTATGTTTGTGTCTTCTTGGTGGATAAAAACTACTGAAGGTTTCCTTATCGCTACTAATTAGGTTTTTCATTATTCGTTTGTCTGGTACAAGCATTTTAAAAATTAATTTTTATCTTCTTTATTATATTCCTCGAATTCTTCAAGGACTTGGTCCGAATTACACCTCCATAATCCCATACCAATGCACGGGATATTTATTTCTATTTTCTTCTCCAATTTGACACCAAGGCAGTACACCAGCACGGTTCGAAGATCTTGTTTAAAATTCTCTTTGGTTGATCTTACGTGAATAAATTGACACCCATATTTATTCTCAGAATAATATATAATTACCTCGCTGCAATTGCTTCTGCTAATTTTCAATTGTTTATTTTTTTCAAATTAAAGCCACTGTGGGATTCAACCACATCCACAGCGAATCCTCTCGGAAAGGTTGCCATATCTGGATTGATGAAATTCAATATTACTTGTTTTCCTCGTTTACAATTTAGCCAGTCTTCGGTTACTGTCAGTGAGTTTTCTTCATTATATATCTCCTCTATTTTTCCCAGGCATTCAATAAACTTTCTTTCTTCGTCTTTATTAACCCAAATTATTTCCCTAATCCATATTCTAGCTCGTTGTAGATCTTCAGTGATTCTAAAATCGATAATTTGCTTTATTAATGAGTCTCGCTTCGAGTATCTTGTACGTCTGGCAGTCCTTCAGTTCTTTAGCTTTGCATTATTTTCTTCTTAGTTTGCAGGGTATAAAAATGGCTGCTTGATTTTTTCCCCCCAATTTTCTCGCCAATGTCCTTTTTGCTCCGCAGTGTGTACAGACTTCGTCGTCTCCGCAAAATCGAGTTGTAAACCGAGGTCTCTACATTTAAAACATTTAGCTACAACTAAAAAACCTTTGTGCATATGGCTCGTATAGTTTATGTAAAGCCTTGGCTTCGCCATTAATAGTTCTCTTGTCCTCGGGGCAACCTCAATCACCACGTGAAAGGTCTTATTTTTGGGCCCGGTTCTAAATTTAACTTTAGTGTCTCTCATTGCCTTCTGCGCCTCTTCTTCTTCATCTATGCTTGTATTAATAATTTCCTCACTATTTGCTCATCCTTCAGATCAGATTCCAATTTAAATACTATGATCCGTGGATTATGCTCCTTCTGTTCCTCTACATTGAATGTTTCCTTTATCCCTTCCTTGTTAATTATTTTATTTGCATCTTTAGTTTCGGCCTGAACAACCATTAAGTTTTTCCCGTAAAAATCGTTGCTCTTATCTTGTCTTTCTCCGGATTGATAATCTCTAGCCAGCTCGATCTTAATTGAGCTAAGGTCTGTCCGGCTTTCGGTCTTACAAAAAAGATGGTTTTCCTGTGTCTGTAATCGCAGCAATTTTCTGTGCTCGCTCTGATATTGATGGTCTTTTCACAGCATCAACGAATGTCGGTGTTTTCTGTCCGAATTCAGAATTTGTCCAAAATTTCCTTCTCTTCCTTCATTGTTTCTTCCAATTGTTTCGCTAAATCATTAAAGTTCCTTCGCTTATCTTCCTAGGCTTTCATTTGTATAATTCTCTGTTGGAGGTCAGATCAGCCTTCTGTAATAGCTGTAATCTCAGTGCATTTTTCTTCCACTTGTTTACGCAATATGCTATTTTCCTGTGTTGTTGGTTCCAGTATTCCCCCCAGTCTAGCTGCCGTTTATTCCTGGTTATGTTTTTCGTTGAGTTCTTCGCGTAACCTTTGTATTTCCTCTTCTTTCATTTTAATCCTTTCTCTTTGGTCAATTTCCTGCGTAGAGGTTGTTTGTGATCGCGCCAAAGTGAATTCTTCCGTGAGTTTTTGTATCTTGTGCTCTTGTATTTTCTTTCTTGTACTAATTTCTTCCTTGTTGCCGCTTCAAGTTCTTCTTTCTACCACCCTTCCCTCCAGCAACTCAATTGTTCTGAGCCATTTTGTCAATATCTCTATTATCCGTTTCCTTTGTGTTTACCCACCTTCTTGACATTTAGATTACTAGCGATTTATTTTATTATTTAATTATATTGTTGTATATAGTCAGCTTCCAGTTTGCTCAATTCTGCATCCGTATCATCTTCTTCATCACTTGATTCCTCTTCATCTTTAGGTTTCTTTTGTTTTTCTTCCTCTCCTTCTAAGGGTGATTTGTTGTCGTTTGCCTCTGTTGGATTCAGCTGTAGTTCTTGTATGGATTCTAGATCCATGTGCCGGCCGGGTGGTCGAACGGTCTGCGGCGGTAGGCTATCGACTCAACGGTCCCGGGTTCGAGTCCCGGCAGGAGCATGGGTGTGGATTTTAACACTTAACAGCTAAAGGCAAATCGTGACGGGCCGAAGTCCAAAGTTACTAAACTGGCCCATATAAAAATAAAGTTTTCTACATCCATGCTTAGTTCACTTAGCTTTTCTTTGGTGGTGTTCTTATAAGAGGTGTTTTAGGTTTCGCATCTCCCTCTTTTTTCTTCATTAAGGCCAATCTTTCCGCATTCACCTTTCTCCTTTCAGTTTCTTCATATTTCCTCTTTAGTTCCAACTTCCTGTTTTCCTATCGTTTTTTTCAGTTAACGAGTACTGACTGTATTCTATCTTCCTTTCTTCCCTGGTAGTCGGCGTACCCGTTGTTCCTCTCGTTGATGTTCTTTTTTCTTTTGTTGTTCCAGAAGTTATTTTTTCTACCTTTTTCCTTTGATCCATTATCCGGTTTCGCGTTCGCGTTCACGTGCTAATGTTCGTATCTTCTCACGTTCGCGGGTTCGGCACCAGTTACTATCGGTATGTAATTTTTTTCTGAATACAAGTGCACTCTATCCAGCACACGACCGAAGAAATGAACAATGTCCGAATACGCGCCATCGTCCTCCAATTTGGAAATACGCAGCAATATTATTGGAAACCCTCGAGCCCCAGCGGGCACAGCTAATCTTCTGCCTTCGCAGACGCGCGCGATCAAAACTTCCTCAGAGACGACAGGATACTGTTTTGTACAGGTAACGTCGCTTGAGTCACCAAGCCACTTACTATAATATATACTGCATATGATTTTAAGTGCAGAATGTTATGCAACCAACCTAACGCAAGCGTAAGGCTGGTTGCCTACCACCAAGTCAAGTCACACTTATACAACAAAAATAGAAGAGAGTTCATTCTTCCGCTTTGTTTCGAAAATGCAAAGTTGCATTGCTTACATATCGTTGACCTGTTGCACACACAATAAGTAAACTCTTTAGACGTGGCTTGTCTTATAGTTCTGTAAGGGTTATATATATAACAACTTTGCTCCTTAATAACTCCGCTCAAAAAATCGGGGGGACTTAAAACTTGCACAAATTTAACTTCTAGTAATACAAAACGTGTTGACTTACTTGTCTTTCTTGTCCAGTTTGTTTTTACCACTTAATTTGCAGTTCACACTGGAGCAACACCAGCACACATCTTACCGCTACAATGCACACAACTCAAGTCCTCATCACTATACACTGGATATACAATTTCATTATCTAATTATGTTCAAAATCAACTTAGTGATTGTTTCAGTTATCGTACCTTCCTGTCATATTTCAAGCCGATTCGCCACTTGAGTTATCTAAAGTTTTGCTACTCCATTTATCATTCCATATTTCTGTAGCTGAAAAAAAAACTTATTTTGAGGTCAGGCTTATCAGTTATCTGGTCTATACAACTTACGCGGGGGAACGTGTGAGGGAGGGAGGAAAACAGAACGTTGTAGCTCGAGGAGCTGGATTGCTGAAGGGACATCCCAGCCAAAGTTATGAACATCTAACTGTTGCCACCTTTTTCAAGCCCAAAACCTTAACTGCCTTATTATATTTATTGAAAATGTAAGGTATAGAATTCATAGATATATATCTCCTCTAGATGTGGGTAAAATGTGAAGTTGGTAACATTAACAATAAAGGATAACAATGTTAAAAACATTTCAATGCTCTTTGAATGGGATAACGTTCGAGGGAGTTTAGGGTAAAATAGACTCTTAATTAAGGACAAATGGACTGAAATTATTTCGAATAGTTTGTATTAAAATACTAACAAACCGGGTTGAAGAAATATTTTGAATTATACAAATAATTTAAGTTTCTAGAGATAATACAACTTCGAAAACATCTTTACTGTAAACAGAAAACTATGAATTCTTACCGAAATATTCTCTAATCCCGTATATAAATAAGTAAATTTCAGATTATGGTATTATTCAAAGAATATATATTTTTATTATTTTTATAATTACCGTCCGCAAAATTCCCGGAAACAAGCTGCTTCTATTCAAGAGCAGAGGTAAATGTTTACGTTTAACTAGTACTATGGATTGTGTTTCACTATAGAAACTCGGCGCCATTGCTCCCTCACGCCCCGGACTCCAACTCTCGCCTGTAGAAATATGAAGCAGCGTAACAAAACTATTTTATGTTATATACATATTTTAACATAATTGTATAACTGCATAATCAATACTCTTGTAAACAATCAACTACTTATACAGTAAGTTTCTTCTAATGAATTTGTTGCAATATGGCTCTGGGAACTATTATTGCAGACCATGTCATAAGGTAGCCACGTCCTGCGGCTTCCTCGTGCTATTTCGGAAGCATAGGAATAGCACGTAACAACATGCGGGCCATTTGGAAAATTGAATTTTAAAATAAGTTGACAAAGTTGACAACTGGGAGTTTGAGTAAAAGAAACAAGCAAGCATGTTTCAATTGTGTCGAATATGTATACTCAAAGCTTGGTTCGGGTATGTCGAACTGAATGTAGATAGTATTTTTCAAATTTATTGGCAGCACTGTTACCTGAAATTATTCTATGACGCGTTCCAGTATATAAATATAAAGTCTGGCCCTAATAGGTTCAGCGATATGGAAACGATTTAAAAAAAAAATACTTTCTATAACTGATTGGCAACGCTGATAACTGCGACACCGGAAGTACCCACATGAGCTCTCGCAGTAGCTAATGCACATGTCATTTTTTTGTGTAAATTAATGCGTATATGTCCAACGTTAACGAATTACATGAAATATAGATTTTTTAATCATTTGGTAATCCTGACAAACTCCAGCGGCTGGGGTAACTATATAACATGTCCCAGTACCTAATGAACATGTATATTCAATTTATTGTAAATCAATGCACGTGTAGATTTGTATGAATAAAGGCATTTCTAAGTTATACTTTACAATAGGCTGGCAGCACTGACAACTTGGGTTCTTGAGGTCAGGGTTACCCAAAACTTTATTCTATTATCTTTAATAATATTTAAGTTTGGGCAAGATAAGGTACGGAAGACTTTTTAAAATATTTTTTTTTAAATATTGGCAACACTGAGAACTGGGCAACCCGGATATCTCACATATACCAAAAATATTTGTAATCTAGGCGTTAATTTACGTTGTGTTTCTTCTTAACCCTAGCATCACCAGAAGGGCTCCGAGGCCCACATTTCTTTTTAACATTTCCAGTTCGAAAAAATCTAAAAAATGATATTGTCCAACTTCAACCCATTGATGACACAAACATACTTGCTTTATTTTTTAATGTTTGTCTTGTTCCAATTATAATGTAAATAGTGCGTTGTGCGCCTCGGAGGCCCTCCTTTGTAGTAGCAAGGAACTATTCACAGAATATAGTAAACGTTATATATGAAATGTGGTACGAAAGTTCCTTCATGCATATACAATCCAATATGATAGTTAAAATACGTAGTTAAGGCACAGTCCAATATGATAGTTAAAACACGTCACATCAACGCCCTATCAAGGAGACCAAATTTATGTTGGAATATAGGTAGATATTCAACGTGTTTTCAACATGCAAAAAGAACACTAAATAATAGTTATTGACATTCAATTACCTTTTAATTACATATTTTATTCCATTAAATTAGAAAGAACCCCATGAAACCAAATCTATCTCTTAGTTGAAAATAACAGTTGAATCCACGTCGAACTTACGTCTTATCAACAATAGTAAGTCTATGTTATAATTTAAAATTAAATGTACTGTTTTTCAACCAATAACGGCTAATCAAAAAGAAAATATAACATCAACGTTCAAACACGTGTGTGTTCTTCTGGAATTATTATTATTATATAAAATGTTTGCAAAACGCAATCTGAGATTGTGCTAAAGAAAATTTCAAAATGCTAAAATTTCTTAATGGGTTTTTACAAAATTGCTAATATTTATAAATTATCAGTTTGAGCCCTGAGAACCTAAAAAAAGCGCAACGCCAACATAAAACTTAAACTGCGGACATGTAAAGGTAGAACAAATTGCCGCCTTATATCATCAGAGGGTGTTTTAAACTACTGAAATTTTAACTACATGTAATTTTTAATAAATCATTAGCTAATTCTGAATTATGTACCTAAATAATGTAAATTTGCGACAT
>JAGDQP010002550.1:0-73783 GCA_022664845.1 Lepisma saccharinum
ATGTAATCAAGAGTGCGAAGAAGATGAAGTGGAGATGGGCCGGTCACATAGCTAGACGAACAGATGGAAGGTGGACGACAAATGTACTACAGTGGATTCCTAGAGAAAAGAAACGACCGAGACGACGTCCAAATGTAAGATGGGTAGATGAAATCAAGCGTTTTTCAGGAGCTACATGGATGAGGATATCAGCAGACCGAGATATGTGGAAAGAAAAGGGGGGAGGCCTTCATCCAGCACTGGATAGAAAACGGCTGAATATGATATATATATATACACTTTCATATCGTACCGATCTCAATAGGTATATTTTCTTCGAAATCTACCTAAAAAAATCAGCTATAATGCTGTTTTCCGGAAGGGGGTACATTCTGCCTAGGCATTTAGTACCCCACTATATGTCTGTTAACAGGCAAAAATTACCCCCTTTGTCATCACGACAATGCTTTTTTGTAGGGGGTATATCCTGCGTAGGCAAATGATACCCTCCTTAGTTTTACTTCTTGGTCAGGCAAGAATTAACCCCATCAAAAGTGCCGACATTTTTAGGGGGTACGATTTGCCTAGGCATTTTGTACCGGGGGGTTACTTTTGTCGGTTACACCGGCACGGCAAAAGTTGTCAGTCGCACCATATCATTTTCAGGTGGTGGCTAAAAGAAAATGGAGGCCAACGGGAATGTGACGAAGTATGATAGCGCTAATATTCTAAACGGGTGAACTGAATCGAGTGATTCTTTACACGATTGCTGACCTTAGTCACCTACAGGTTATAGGCCTATAATTTCATGGAGCCGCGGACCCCAGCGGACGCCAAAGGGAATGTTCGAAAACTGCAAAAATTGGGGTTCTTTTGCGACCTCCTCATCGGAGAGGGGAATGGGACGGGTCCGATTACTGCGGTACGTAGTCATAGGCATTTCAAGATGTTGGCAAAAAAGAAAATGGTAGCAATAGGAAGGCGTGCTAAAAATAGAATGGCTGGCTCAAGTCCCGATTTCGAATCGTTACGTATTACTGCAGTACGTGATCGTAGGCATTTCAAGGTGGCGGCGAAGAAGAAAATGGAAGGCAACAAGATGGTGGGAAAAAATGCGAACACTGGCGGAAGGACGGACCTAGCTAGTTCAACCACATACAGCAAGTATTCGGTGAAAAGAGATCTTTGGTAATCTAATGAAATTTAGTTTTCTGTCACCATCTCAGTATTCACCTTTTCTGATTTTAGATAAAATTTAATTCGGTTGTATAATTTTAAACTATTCTAAAACATATAAAACATATAATTTGGTATAAAATCTACCTACTTCACATAGCCTATATAAAACTATGAGTCCACAAAGAAGAAAGAAAAAAAGGCTAAAATATGCCACTGAAACGTATTAACCGTCAGATGCAAAAATGACAATAAAAGATTACTGATTGGCTTTTTGTTTCGGAAAAGAAAGAAACAATGATAGGTGTTGTGTGCAGGACATTGATAAGATCATATTTCTTTCAACAATCGCAAACCAAAGAACTGCAAGGCTGGCTTTCTTTTGAGGAAATAATAGTCTGTTTTTCTCTCCTTAAGAAGTGATCGCAAGCTATTGAATATGATATGCAAATTGAATTAGAACTGTATAACATGTAATTATTGCATCTTTACATTAATATTGAGAAGAAAACTTACGCGTGATATGAATGGCAACGAAAAGATAATTCACATTTACATATTTTCAAAAATAGCAAGTTTAAAAGGCTTCAAAATTTTCCAGTTACTAGACGACGCTTTATTCAGGAATGTATATAAATGAACTATGTATGTAGGCCTCGTTGTACATTCCCTCAAAAACATTGACCAAAGCACCCTTTTAAATCTTTCGTAGGACGTACCTCAATACCTCTTTTCTGCCCGCCGCATTGATGTAATCGGTCCTGGGTTGTAATCGCAGTCAGAGCACGTACGTTTTTCGCCCTTCCCCCTCCGCCAATTAGTCTTTTCTGTCATATGTGAAGGTAAAGTTCTCCATTGTGCTTAGCACCATGCAATGAAGGCATATAGGGGGGGGGGGACGGAGTTAAGGCTCCACACTTTCTTGATCTCAGCCGCAGATGAACGTAGTGTTATCGGTAGCACGCTTTGGCCGCCTCCGCCCCCCAGGTACTCATTGAATCTGAGGCTGGTGTGCCTCAAAGCCGCTCGACGTCGTATGCAAAAAAAACAACAACAATATTTTGTGATAATGTAAATTCACTCTTAAATAAACTACGGCTATGTTTCTCTTCGGTGTTTCAATTTTTCTTTACATTCGGACCATTTCCTGAAATCAAAGATCGTCATTAAACTTGAAATAGTTTAATAAAATGATCGAAAAATATAAATGCCACGATAAATCCACGTAAACTTAAATGCTTGGATAATTTGATAATCTCAAACATTTCGAGTCTCAAACACTTCGAAAACTTCAAATATTTTGAGACTCTCGAGCATTTTGGCAATCAACTCGAGGCTCGACAAAGGGCGCGGATCGGTAACATCCTTCCCTCAATGTAGAGGCTCCAGGCAGACGTGTATCCAGAAACTAGTTTTTAATGGAGTCTCCATACCCGAATTTTGGGGAACCCCAATGTCGTAGGGTAACCAAAAGCAACAGATATTTGATACATGCATTTAGACCACTCCCCATTAAAATCGAACAATTCGTTCGAAAGTTATCGTTGCATTTACACGCCTACGCTTAAAATAGGAATAAATACTCGGATTCAAGGGAGTTTCCCTTGTCGTAAGGCAACAAAATCAATAGTGTCTGACGAAAGCAAAGGGGACATTTTAAAGCAAGTTCCATCAAAATCGACCAATCCGTTCGAAAGTTATCGTCGGACGCCACAGACAAACAGACAGAGGGACGGACAGCGCGATCTTTGAATAGGGAGCTTCGCACCCAAAGTTCTCAAGATTTGTTTCAATGATACTGGAAGTTTAAATATTAGACGAATTTTTTCGACAATCTCAAATACTCGATTTGAGTGCCGGATAATAAATTTTCAAACCTGAAGTTCAATAAGTCTTGAGCTTTATCGAACTTCCTTACCTCTACCTATATCAGAAGCTGTCTCCATCCAGAACTATAATTTAAACCTTCAAAACAAGATGCAAAAGTCTTTTTTTTTCTGCCTGCCCTTTTGTTGGCGCAATCGGTAAGTGACGGTTTGTAGACTAATGGTGTCTGGATTCTTATCCCGTTCGAGTTATGTATGTTTTCTCTTTCTCTTCATCTCTCTCTCTCTCTCTCTCTCTGTACAACTATGATAACCTCGAATGCATTGTTTCTTCCAAACACTCCAATAATCCCGAACTTTTCAAAATATTCAAACGAGTCGAATGTGACTTAACTGGGATGTTTCAGTATTTGCTGCTTTCAAACAATTCGACACTCACGAACTCGTCGAATGTTTCATATACTTCGAGTGCCTCGAACAGTTCGAGTGTCCCAAACACTTCAAGAGTCTCCAAAATTCGATAAAATGAAAATTCATTATCCACGAAACCGTTTTCAAATTTTATCGAATTGTTATCGATTACTCGATTATCGGAACAGCCTTACTTTCAACCTCAAAATGGTGCAACAGGCCCTGAAAGACTTCTATTCGACGACTTTTCTGTTCCTGAGTAAACATCCGCGGGATCAACCTAGAACATACTTTGCGATAATTCAGCGCTGCCAACATCGTTTTGTACATATTACAGCCGACTATAAACTGTGTTTACATTTCCCTGGTCGTAATCCGCCGATCATTACGGATGAGCTGATCAGGGCTGTGCTCGTTATAAGGACTGCGAGCTGAACAGGTGCGCCCAGGACGTGGTTTGTCGTGAACAATTCGCTTTATCCACTAACATGAAGACTGCCTCCATTCTTTACTACTGTGGGGTGCTGATTTCAAATATGGCTATACAAGAATTGTAGCACGTAAATTTTTTGTGTTATGACAATTTTTACAATTTTGACAATAGAACAAAATTCACTGTTCGTGTTGTCTTGATTTTACGAATGAATTTATGGATGTTATGATTTTATGAATGGATTCTATGTAATTCATGCATAGCACTACAGTGACCAAAATACTACAAGAACAAATGAACAAATTTAAGTCATAATTAATATATATTTTTTTTGTACTTTGAAGAAGAATTGAAAAATAAATGTTATTTCAGTCTTGTTTTCCTCTGAGGCTTGTGACTTACTTCTGGAAAAATCATCACTCTCTTCTTCTCCGATACTATTGTTCCATGGCTAGTATGTCTTGTTAACTTCTCTATCTTTGCCCACCACTTATATTTCATCAGAACCTAGTGTTGTTTTCTCTTTTCCATTTCCAAAAACACTTTTTCACATATAAGACAGATTTTCATGCCGAAAATGTCCTACACGAAAGTAATGATGCAAAATATGCAGCGCTTTTAAGATTTATTTGCAACAAAAGATCCCTCTTTTAACTTAGCATCATTTAAAGGTATGCACTTTTGCCCTTAGCTTTTTAAACCACTTACTTTCCTTCTTCTCTTTTTAAGCGATGTCATCAAATCTAGCTTTATGTGAAAAGAAGGGCAGAACATGCTTCAAGAATCAACCAAGGGTAAGGGGGCACCAGAACACCAATAAGCTTTGTCTATTTTAGGCAAAGCTGATGCAATATTATGGGAATCTACTGATAATAATTGGAATCACTCACAGGCACAGCTAAAACGAGATTATATAAGTGGCAGCTTATCCATTATTCGTTTCCTATATTGCCAAACCCCAACTCCAAGATCAAGAAATTCACATATTTGAATAATTAAGAGGAAAATAACGCAAAAATTGTAGGTGATAGAAACCTTTAAATATTTAGTCAGAATTCAGCATGCAAAATTCAATATGGATGCCATATTTTCAACAATGTTACCAAAATCTTTTTGCTCTATGTTATTTTCGACACTGTTGGAACGCGCTACACACCGTCTCAAATAGGTAGGGTGGAGTTATTTTTTGATTGATATATTTTACAAATCACGATAATTAGGTTACTTTTCATATTTATTTTATTAATTTCACACTACTTTTGGGGATCACAACACCGTATTTTCAGAGCGGCACAGGCAGTGTGACCCAGTCTCTTGGCATCGTAGAATAATAGAGAGAACGACCACATACGAATGGGGCCGGTAGCGGCCTGTTTCTTACCTTTCCACAGTATTGCACCCCTTTCCTGCGCTCTTCTTGGTTCACGATATATTCCAGTGAAATTTGTTTACAGATTGTTTATCCATCGGACTCATTTTAGCCTCAGGAGTACTTCTCTTTCAACTATATGTTGTGTGCCCTTTTAATTCCATGATTACTGCTTAATTAGCAAGCATAATAATTCCGTGATACACTATTCCATACTCTTTTTCTAGCGAAGGAAAGTACCACAAAAGAATGGGACGGTAACAGTCAGGTCCTTACCTTTTCAAGCTGTCTGAACCCCTCTCCCCACCATTTAAGTTTTTCGGTACATCCCAATGATATTTTTCCTTCCGACTATATGCTGTTTGTCATTTTATTTTTACGATAAATGCTAATTTTCCATCAATCCTACTTAATTAGCCAAACTGTTAATTGAGTAGTAAACAATTTGATACTCTTTTAGCATTAATTTCTACTTATTTCACCATTTTACTTGTATTTACGATTTTATTGCATTGGCCCATTTTTTTGTTACACCCTGTATGTTTTTAGCGTTTTCTGCTTTTGGTTTGAGGAGAGCATTATTCTATTTGTATTTTTAAGGAGGTGGATTTCTACACGATCGCTAGGACTGTATTTGTTTATACGTACTACCCTGACGTTAAGTACTCTGTACGTTCCGTTCGCTTGTTACGCTTATGCACAGATCCTTAATGCATTCTTCAGAGCTGTCTGATCTTTTGTGCTTACTTTGTTACCAGCTCTCCTGGAAAGCGAGAAGAAAACTTAGCATCCGTTCTTTCAATACATCCCTTTGCCCTAGAGATTCTTCCTTTAAACAGCCCTTGCCCGAACAGGTTTCAAATAGCAACTTTTTTAAAAATCTTTTTCTGTTCCTATCTTCTAAGGGAATGAAGTAGGACAACATTTCTTTCCTTTTTGATCGCTTATATGGATATTCTTCGCAACTAGTTTTCCTGTTGAATGATACAAACTCGTTCTCGTTTCTGTTTTATATTTCTGTTTATCTGTTAGAGACATAACACAGTAGACTACAGCACCAACCACAACGTTATGGAGAAATACACGTGTAAGAAATTGCGTCTGTGTTGGTGTTGACATAAATGAGTGTGCCAGGCTGCTCTGATGCATAAGAATATAGTTAATCGGAGTAGATCATGGTACGTAGCTATAGAAATGAATACAAAGGAAGGTGACAGTGACATGCGCAAGGTCATGGCGGAAGAGTCTTCATAGCAATGGAAGCCAGTCAGGGGGGTGTTAAATGGAATTACGGCCGAGTATGAATGCTGGTTCTTGTGTTGTAGCTTCCGCATAGGATAGCTCGTCGGTGAAAAGAAAGGAACAAGGCTGCAAGATGATGGGTGGATGGTCCCAGCATGTCCGTTTGTGAACGAAACGAAAAAGAAATATAAATCTTGATGGCGGCTTAGTTGAAGTTGTTTGGGTTACCACGTCATGAAAGATGATATATTCCCATGTGTGCGCTGGATATATACGAAGGATTTGTCACAAGTAAATTAGTATCCATTGATGTAAGTGACAAGATAAAATATAAACCGTATGTATTACAGCCGTGCAACAAATTATTATCTTCAAACAGGTAAGAAAACAAAAGAAAAGAAGTTCAGGAAAAAATAAAGAAGAGAAACGCAAATACCTCATAGTATTGTCGGCATTGCTCGGTTTGGTTCAACTACGTTTGTCTTTTCTTTAATGTAACGTTGAAGGCGCGCATGTGAGGTGGCTTAGTAGGCGAGCACACCAATTTCTGGTAAACTTTATAACATCATTTGAAGAAAACGACTCCCAACCCACTAACAATAGACTAAAACCTGAAAAATTTGGCTCACGAAACCCTTACTTGGCAACCTCAGTCTGCACATAGGAGAAAAATCAGGATACATGTAGTGGGTTGGTGCAAAACATGTCTCGGTTTTGCTGAAAGCATGACTGCGTCCCAAAAGCAGCGTTCCCACGCAGATTGAGCAATAATGTCTAAACCACCTTAATAAAACCTAAATTGCACATTGGTAAATCTATATTTTATTTTCGTGGGATTATTTTCGTTGCTTAATTTCGAAATTTGAAGAACAGATGTAGAGATAAATAAGAATAAACGGTCTCAAACGTACTGCGCGGTATCCAGCCCTCCAGGATAAAAATTCACAACATGCCCACAAGAAAATGACACCCAGGAAAACCCTCTAGAAATGTGAAATTGGGTGTATCTTTGCTTTTTCATAATCGATTTGAAGTGTCAAACGTGGATGAATATAGAATTAAAATAAAAGTTTAAACACGTAATCTGCTTTATCTAACGCCAAGGATAAAAATGCCAACATGATGATTGAACATTGTAGATAGGACATAGAGAGCCACCAGTACTGAGATGATGGTGTCCACCCATTTTCTAGCGGTATTGTATCATTCCTGCAGTGATAGTTGTAGGCAAAGGATCCCTGTACACCACAAACGTGGGAAATAATACTTAACATACCAGCATTTTGGATTATTAATGCAAGTACAGCATTTGCCTCCCGACGTTGAGAATCTCACATCCGAATTAAGATCTGGAAACGAAATAACGTAAAATGAATAATACTAATAATATTAAAAACGTAAGAATAATAATACTAATAATAGTAACAACGTAGAAGAACAAGCGACTAAAACGGACGTGGCAAACCATAGGATGGAAAAGTATGATTCAACCGACGAAAAATATCAGTTTTACTATGCGCCAGTAATAACGCTTTAAATCGATTATCTTGACTAACGTCGGGACTGATTTCTCAGAATACCTGGCACAATAGCATGACATACAAAATATATATTGTTAAAAACAAACCATTTCCTTAAATATATTACCAGTCGTGAATAAACTGAACCACAATCCAATATGTGTTATTAGGACTAACGATCGAACACGGTAATGTCAAGTCGGCATAGATAATAGGTAGCAATAGTGGAAATACATTAAATTGTCTACACATTACCTATTCAACTGCTGGATATACGAAACAAATGCCAGATGCATTAGGTGAGCATAGGCCAGGATGCTGTAGAGCTAATAGCACACAAACAGACCAGTACAGCGGAGAATCATTGTAACACGTATAATGATAGTTAATAGCTGAAGAAAATGACAAAAGTTTATTTGAACCTGGTCATTCGATTGGTCGAACATGAATTGCTAATTAATAGTCAGAGATGTAAATCTAGCTTCAGGAGAATAATATAGTATATGCAGCATATAGACTGGCAACTGGTCGAGAATGGAAAGGCAATATGATATTTGGATGATTGAGCTTATGTAGAAATCAGTACAGAATAGCAATGACAATTACACTAGCAAACACATACCGAGAAAGCTTGCAACCGTAGTGGAGGGTAAGCGGTACGTTCCGTGTTGGAGTTAAATAACAGTTCGATGACTCGACAGCATACCAAACGATCGCAAACGTCATCTATACAGCAAAGTAGTAGAAAAACAATTAAAGTAATGATTTACTCTACTTGCCCAACATCGAGATCTACGAGTTGACCTCATGTTCGTTATCAATTATTTTTACAGTGTTGTCATTGGATAGCTATGGTACACAATCGAAATGCGATGGAGCACTCTGATTCGCTGGCAATTGATATAAAGCAACTCTGGCGGCGGGTATTGAATCAGTGCCGAGCACGATGGCGGTTTGTGACTGTTCAGACTCACACGTGAATGAACATTGTATTTTGACGGCTATTAATCAATGGAGTCCAACACGGTCTGTAGCCTACATTCACTGCTACGACGACATTCCTCTTGAATGTGATGGTCATGCTTGTAGCAACCGTTCAAGGGATGACGTAAAATATGAAGTTTTCGAGACGTTGTCGTTTTTCGATACATATAATTCTTTGTACAACATCCTTGAAAAAATGCATCCAGATCAAGACCACCGTAGAACATTATACGTACCTATACAGAGATGATCCCTAACGACGATGATCTACAGGCAATCTACGATGTGCTGTGGACAAAGGACGTTGAACATGGAGCTTCACTTTTGACTTTGGAGTAGGATTGGAAATAAACACACAATGTTTGTAATTACAAAACGGTGTTTATTGAGCAATTAACAAATACAGTGCTTGGGTTAAATGTTACAAGGCGCTATACATACTGTGACAAACAATTACAAAACATGATATTAACACAGGCACAATATGATTACTCATAACTGACGAAATGTAAATGAGAAAAACAACCTACACGTAATAATCAGGATGCATGGTTCAGCATTGCATATAACAAAGTAATGCTATAACCTGTGGCATAAGACACATGATACCACATTCAGCATTTCATATAAACGAAAGAGTATAGTTCTCCCCGATTCAGCGTTTGGTGATAAATTGTCACATGGGATCCATCAACAATCAAAGTTTGTCTTTTTTAATCACATAGTGGTACACAATACGGTTCAACATCACCAGGATACTGTTTTTGTCATTTCATATAAAAATTGCTACAAAAGAATGTCCACCCATCAGGGAAACAAAATGTGCTGCTTCATATAACCAACGTACCACTAATAACGGCGCGCACCCAATAGGACACATTGTTTGGTGGTGTATATAAACATTGCTACAACTGAATAGTGTCCACCCAAAGAAGATTTGGTGCCATTGGATATACACTAGGGTGAACATTAGACAAGTATCGATCTGGTTTGTAAAGCATTGGTAAGAATCGGAACTGTACAAATGTATGTAGCTAAGATGTACTGGCGTGTTAAGATATTGTAATGGACATGGACCGGTGTTCCAACGCTAGCAAAGAAATGTTCTATGACAAGTGTAGATAATAAATCCGTATTCTAATAACAAGAATCATGTGTTTTCTTTGGTGTATGTTTGGTTACCCTCGATATCCATAGTGAACAGTCATATATTGCTTCCTATCAATAGGATTTAATTTCTGATGCTTCTGTTGGTGTACATTAACATGGCGTTTCACCTGAGATTTACATATAACACGAAAGTCGGTATTTCGAAGGATACGATTAGGTGTAACGATTTCTTTCCCTTGATATGTTCCCTTTCCTACCTTATACATATAATTAAATGTGATCTTCCGTTTCCGTTGATTAAAAGTAATTCCACGCACTTTAACCACATGGTCAAGGTTACCTATAGCTACGTCCTTTAGCTTATACGCGTAATTTTGCGGCCCTCCAAAATTAAATAGCCACATTTCCCACCCCTCACGGAGTTCATCCTTTAGCTGACCCAGGTATTCACAGAACGGTAGCAGGGGCGGCATCGAACATAGATAATGCTATCGGTATTGCAGTACAAGAGACAGGCTATACCGACAGTACCCATTGCCTCATACAGTCGTAGGCATGTCCATGAGGAAATGGAAGCGGCAAGTATAACATTACTAAATGCATAGGGTGTGTTCTTAGACTCAAAATCCTGATAGGTAACAAGAAGTTTACTCTCAATCAGATTTGTATGTTGAATTTCCAGATGAAGAGCATAGACAATTTCATTAAACCCTTAGGTTGTCGTAACAACCTTTGTTTTCGGAAGATCGCACCTCTGCGCCCACTTTCCGACCAATGAGTTTAAATATATTTTTGCAATGAAACGAAGTCCCTCGTTTTTGTTAATGTTATAATATTCGAGTTGAATTCCCTCATGATTAAAATAATCCCTAATAAACTCTTACCTACTATCGTCACTGTGGCAATTCTGAGGATACCCGGAGGGTTCTTGCTTCATTTTAAGAAACATACCTACATAGGACTTAAACAAGTCAACGGATATTCCAAAATCCTAGATTTCGTACGTATGAACAATGACATAATAACCTGCGTTTAATGCAGGATGTAGCTCTGGCGTACAGAATACAACTTTAATGGCATGTTTGTCGTCTATATGTGTACATTAGCCGCTATTTAACGTCTCCATGCACGTTAAGCATAAACCAAAGATTAGTTTATTATGTGCATTGTATGGTAAAATGGGAATGGGTAGATATGTCGGAAGGAGGACTTTGCAAAAGACTAAACCGTGAACCTGACTGCGATTGAACATGTCCATAAGTTTATGAATAGTTACGGGTCCAACCGGAAGTGGTCGGGTAGTCATTACCCATGGGTATAGCGAGAAAAAATCGACAAAATCAATTACTTCCGATTCACTGCATTCGTAAAGGCTTTGGAAGTTCTCAAAACGCCCACCATTAGAGGCATCTTTAGGACGTAATGATTCTTCATATCAGAACAATGCTCGCGAAGAAAGGCTTGAAGATACTGTAAAATCTTTACGTGTTTCTCCCACTGACATTCCCACATGGACACAACATTCACCTTACATGTCTGACGCAAAAAATCCTCCCTCTATGAAATTGTCTATGCTCTTCATCTGGAAATTCAACATACAAATCTGATTGGGAGTAAACTTCTTGTTACCTATCGGGATTTTGAGTCTAAGAACACACCCTATGCATTTAGTAATGTTATACTTGCCGCTTCCATTTCCTCATGGACATGCCTACGACTGTATGAGGCAATGGGTACTGTCGGTATAGCCTGTCTCTTGTACTGCAATACCGATAGCATTATCTATGTTCGATGCCGCCCCTGCTACCGTTCTGTGAATACCTGGGTCAGCTAAAGGATGAACTCCGTGAGGGGTGGGAAATGTGGCTATTTAATTTTGGAGGGCCGCAAAATTACGCGTATAAGCTAAAGGACGTAGCTATAGGTAACCTTGACCATGTGGTTAAAGTGCGTGGAATTACTTTTAATCAACGGAAACGGAAGATCACATTTAATTATATGTATAAGGTAGGAAAGGGAACATATCAAGGGAAAGAAATCGTTACACCTAATCGTATCCTTCGAAATACCGACTTTCGTGTTATATGTAAATCTCAGGTGAAACGCCATGTTAATGTACACCAACAGAAGCATCAGAAATTAAATCCTATTGATAGGAAGCAATATATGACTGTTCACTATGGATATCGAGGGTAACCAAACATACACCAAAGAAAACACATGATTCTTGTTATTAGAATACGGATTTATTATCTACACTTGTCATAGAACATTTCTTTGCTAGCGTTGGAACACCGGTCCATGTCCATTACAATATCTTAACACGCCAGTACATCTTAGCTACATACATTTGTACAGTTCCGATTCTTACCAATGCTTTACAAACCAGATCGATACTTGTCTAATGTTCACCCTAGTGTATATCCAATGGCACCAAATCTTCTTTGGGTGGACACTATTCAGTTGTAGCAATGTTTATATACACCACCAAACAATGTGTCCTATTGGGTGCGCGCCGTTATTAGTGGTACGTTGGTTATATGAAGCAGCACATTTTGTTTCCCTGATGGGTGGACATTCTTTTGTAGCAATTTTTATATGAAATGACAAAAACAGTATCCTGGTGATGTTGAACCGTATTGTGTACCACTATGTGATTAAAAAAGACAAACTTTGATTGTTGATGGATCCCATGTGACAATTTATCACCAAACGCTGAATCGGGGAGAACTATACTCTTTCGTTTATATGAAATGCTGAATGTGGTATCATGTGTCTTATGCCACAGGTTATAGCATTACTTTGTTATATGCAATGCTGAACCATGCATCCTGATTATTACGTGTAGGTTGTTTTTCTCATTTACATTTCGTCAGTTATGAGTAATCATATTGTGCCTGTGTTAATATCATGTTTTGTAATTGTTTGTCACAGTATGTATAGCGCCTTGTAACATTTAACCCAAGCACTGTATTTGTTAATTGCTCAATAAACACCGTTTTGTAATTACAAACATTGTGTGTTTATTTCCAATCCTACTCCAAAGTCAAAAGTGAAGCTCCATGTTCAACGTCCTTTGTCCACAGCACATCGTAGATTGCCTGTAGATCATCGTCGTTAGGGATCATCTCTGTATAGGTACGTATAATGTTCTACGGTGGTCTTGATCTGGATGCATTTTTTCAAGGATGTTGTACAAAGAATTATATGTATCGAAAAACGACAACGTCTCGAAAACTTCATATTTTACGTCATCCCTTGAACGGTTGCTACAAGCATGACCATCACATTCAAGAGGAATGTCGTCGTAGCAGTGAATGTAGGCTACAGACCGTGTTGGACTCCATTGATTAATAGCCGTCAAAATACAATGTTCATTCACGTGTGAGTCTGAACAGTCACAAACCGCCATCGTGCTCGGCACTGATTCAATACCCGCCGCCAGAGTTGCTTTATATCAATTGCCAGCGAATCAGAGTGCTCCATCGCATTTCGATTGTGTACCATAGCTATCCAATGACAACACTGTAAAAATAATTGATAACGAACATGAGGTCAACTCGTAGATCTCGATGTTGGGCAAGTAGAGTAAATCATTACTTTAATTGTTTTTCTACTACTTTGCTGTATAGATGACGTTTGCGATCGTTTGGTATGCTGTCGAGTCATCGAACTGTTATTTAACTCCAACACGGAACGTACCGCTTACCCTCCACTACGGTTGCAAGCTTTCTCGGTATGTGTTTGCTAGTGTAATTGTCATTGCTATTCTGTACTGATTTCTACATAAGCTCAATCATCCAAATATCATATTGCCTTTCCATTCTCGACCAGTTGCCAGTCTATATGCTGCATATACTATATTATTCTCCTGAAGCTAGATTTACATCTCTGACTATTAATTAGCAATTCATGTTCGACCAATCGAATGACCAGGTTCAAATAAACTTTTGTCATTTTCTTCAGCTATTAACTATCATTATACGTGTTACAATGATTCTCCGCTGTACTGGTCTGTTTGTGTGCTATTAGCTCTACAGCATCCTGGCCTATGCTCACCTAATGCATCTGGCATTTGTTTCGTATATCCAGCAGTTGAATAGGTAATGTGTAGACAATTTAATGTATTTCCACTATTGCTACCTATTATCTATGCCGACTTGACATTACCGTGTTCGATCGTTAGTCCTAATAACACATATTGGATTGTGGTTCAGTTTATTCACGACTGGTAATATATTTAAGGAAATGGTTTGTTTTTAACAATATATATTTTGTATGTCATGCTATTGTGCCAGGTATTCTGAGAAATCAGTCCCGACGTTAGTCAAGATAATCGATTTAAAGCGTTATTACTGGCGCATAGTAAAACTGATATTTTTCGTCGGTTGAATCATACTTTTCCATCCTATGGTTTGCCACGTCCGTTTTAGTCGCTTGTTCTTCTACGTTGTTACTATTATTAGTATTATTATTCTTACGTTTTTAATATTATTAGTATTATTCATTTTACGTTATTTCGTTTCCAGATCTTAATTCGGATGTGAGATTCTCAACGTCGGGAGGCAAATGCTATACTTGCATTAATAATCCAAAATGCTGGTATGTTAAGTATTATTTCCCACGTTTGTGGTGTTCGGGGATCCTTTGCTTACAACTATCACTGCAGGAATGATACAATACCGCTAGAAAATGGGTGGAAACCATCATCTCAGTACTGGTAGCTCTCTATGTCCTATCTACAATGTTCAATCATCATGTTGACATTTTGATCCTTGGCCTTGGGTAATCCGCATTACGTGTTAGAGCTTTTATTTTTATTTCTGTATACATCCACGTTTGACACTTCAAAATCGATTATGAAAAAGCAAAGATACACCCAATTTCACATTCCTAGAGGGTTTTCCTGGGTGTCATTTTCTTGTGGGCATGTTGTGAATTTTTATCTTGGACGGCTGGATACCGCGCAGTACGTCTGAGACCGTTTATTCTTATTTATCTCTACATCCGCTCTTCAATTTTCGAAATGGGTTATTAAACAACGAAAATAAATCCCCGTCCATTCGCCCACACACTTCTCGTCTTTCATTACACTCCGTGATCAGTGTCATGTCGACTATACTAGTGTTTTTGTTATAATTAACCAGTTTTAACCAAAGCAAACAATCTTTCGAATTGGATGTATAATTGCATTTTTAATTGTTCGGCAGTAGTTAACAAACATACGACCAGTACTGCCAAATCCTAAAATACACCTTGTTTCCCATTCGTGGAGGGTTAGTGAGCTAATTTTATAGGTTTACCAACGTGCAATTTAGGTTTTACTAAGGTGGTTTAGACATTATTGCTCGATCTGCGTAGCAACGCTGCTTTTGGGACGAAATCATGCTTTCAGCAAAGCCGAGACATGTGTTGCACCAACCCAATACACGCATTATGATTTTTCTCCTATGTGCAAACTGAGGTGGCCAAGTAGGGTTTCTTGAGTCGTATGGTTTCAGGTTTGAGACCTTGGTTGGTGGGTTGGGAGTGGTTTTCATCGTATGATGTTATAAGATTTGCCAGGAATGGGTGTGTTCGCCTAAAGCTACTACGCCTTCAACGTAACAATAAACAAAAGACAAACGTAGTTGAACCAAACCGAGCAATGCCGACAAAATTATGAGGTATCTGTGTTTCTCTCCTTTATTTTTCCCTAAACTTCTTTTTTATTGCTTTTTCAAAGAGATAATATTTTGTTGCACGGCTGTAATACATTCGGTTTATATTTTATCTTGTCACTCACATCAATGAATACCAATTTACTTGTGGCAAAAGCTTCGTATATTTCCAGCGCACACATGGGAATATATCATCTTTCATGACGTGGTAACCCAAACAACTTCAACTAAGCCGCCATCAAGATTTATATTTCTTTTTCGTTTCGTTCACAAACGGACATGCTGGGACCATCCAACCATCATCTTGCAGCCTTGTTCCTTTCTTATCACCGACGAGGTACCCTATGCGGAAGCTACAACACAAGAACCAGCATTCATACTCGGCCGTAATTCCATCTAACAACTACCCCTATACTGGCTTCCATTGCTATGAAACTCTTTCTTTTTCACTCCGAAACTATTAATAAATGTTTTTGCTGAACAACAAAACTCCACACACCCATAACAAATATTAAAATAGAACAAATGAAGTAAATTAATACTGACATAAGCTTTCATAGTTTAATAAAAATAATGTTCTTGTAAATCATACATGGGATAATTTTACCCTGAAAGTATCAAGAGAAAATATTATAATATTTATCCCCAGTCCCCAAAACTAACATTTTTAATAAACTATCTCTTGACATTAAATTAACAGTAATCTTATTATTAATTTTAATTTTATTAACTTTTGTTTTTACCCAATAAACTCACCCACTAGCAATAGGACTTACTTTAATAATTAATACAACCATTACATCATTATCAATTAATACCCTTTCAGAGTCCCCTTGATTTTCCTACATACTTTTCCTAATCTTCCTGGGCGGAGTATTAGTACTATTTACTTATGTAACCAGACTAGCCTCAAATTAAATATTTCGCCTTAACATAAAAATAATAATTAACCACCCCCTTATGATTATCTTAATCATAATTCCAGATCCTCTACTAATTGCAACCTCCAACCCACTTCAAGATATTCTACAGGCTCCGATTGAACAACAAGAAATTCCCCTAATAAAATTGTATAATAAATCAGTAACAACCATTACACTAACTTTATCAACATACATGTTCATTACCCTAGTAGCAGTAGTAAAAGTAACAAACTTACACCAAGGTAACCTGCGCCCCCATAAATCTTATGTAATACTCATACGAAAACAACCTCCATTAATCAAAATCGCCAACAACCCTTTAATTGATTTGCCCGCCCCAGTCAACATTTCTTGTTTATAAAATTTTAGATCACTCTTGGGACTTTCTTTAATTATTCAAATTATTACTGGCCTATTCCTAGCCATGCATTACACCTCCAGAATCGAACTTGCATTTGATAGAGTTACCCACATTTGTCGAGACGTAAACTTCGGCTGACTTTTACGAACCCTACACGCAAACGGAGCATCTATATTCTTTATCTGCCTGTACCTACATAATTTTTACGTGCTGCGGAACATTTAGATGTTATTCCTGACATTTCCTTTTGTTTATGAACCAGTGATAGAAGAATATATCATTATTCAGAAACAATAATAAAATATCTTTAATGCTTTTTCGTTTACTTTTCTCGTAACTTTCCGTAATGGAAATCATTGTCGTACTTTGAAATTTAAAGCACTTAAAATACAAAAACGAAATAAAAATAAAAAACAATGAAAATGAACTAAAAATCAGAAAACTATTCTACAAAATGCCTGTATATGAATGTTTATGGGTGTTTATGTTGTGTTTTTTTTCAGTTTGTATAACGACGGATGATTGTAAATTTTCTTTTATAAGTGTAATTCAATGTTTCTTTTTGTTGTTTCATTGTACACACTTTTCCGTGACGATGGGTATTAAACTTTCTCGTTGTTTCAGTCGAATCTTCGACTATGTCTACGATTCCGTCACGTGTGGTAATGTCAACGTACCAGTTGATTACTATCAACATGTGTGCAGGTGTATGTAAAGTGTATAATAAATATGTTAGGTTGAGGGAACGAAGACACGAAGCGAGAAATAAAAATATTTCAATTTAATTATTTTCATAAGATTCAGTTCAAATTAAGATTAATTCTCCAACGCAAGTTGTTCTTTCAAAAGATTAATATTGTAATGTATATAGTTGATTGTATCTGTCCAGACAGTGTTATATTTCAATGCGTACAAAGTCCAGTCTACACGTGAGTCCAAAGGACAATGTTAACATCTGCAAGGTTCACATCACGTTGCAGCGAGTAAGGTAATACAAAGTTCACCTGAATAGGCAGATCATATTATGCTAAAACATCATAGCAAAGTTTCCATCAAGTACAAAGTACACCTGGCTCAGCATCTGAAATATCGCTGAACATGGTGTGCG
Organism: Lepisma saccharinum; assembly: GCA_022664845.1. Classification (NCBI taxonomy): domain Eukaryota; kingdom Metazoa; phylum Arthropoda; class Insecta; order Zygentoma; family Lepismatidae; genus Lepisma; species Lepisma saccharinum. The sequence continues at coordinate 18,103 of JAGDQP010002550.1, forward strand.
AAGTACGAGGAAGATCATCAAGTACAAAGTTCGCTGGGCTGTGAATGGACTACAAGTGGTTAGCTAGACCCTAGCACACTTTGAAAACCTCTGTTCTGGATGATCACATAATGTCGCAATAAAATTTACGGAAATATATTTGTTCTAGTTGCATACAGTATATTGAATAGAATTGATTAAACTGAGGGGAAAAACTTGAAAAACTACATGCCAGATTACCGTGTCCTGTTTTTTCCTTCCCAAAATCTGGTCACCCTACATAAAAGTATCAGTTCCTTAAGTGAAAGGTCACAATCTTGCACTGAGAGTAAAATTAATGATGATGACCTTGAAAAATAACTTTATGTGCTAAGAATAACTAATATAAATGCGTCTTAAAACGTGTTTATCAAAGAATATTATATTAAAGCAGAAGATTATAGAAGTTTTCAAACGTTAAAGAAGAAAATCACAGACTGTAGTTGAGTTATAAACAATATCAGGTATCTTACATAAAATACTAAAGAAAGGAAAAGTAAGTTAGACTGAAGATATTTGTTTTCTGAACCATTAAGGAGTTATTTAGATGATACAAGCAACGATTATTCTCACAAGGAACGTGCGTGACCTCGAACGCTCAGAACCTCACGAAATTGTGCTTAGAATATAAATCGCTCATCCCAAAAACAGTGGTATGAGCCATTCGCATACAAAACGCAGCTGTTGTCTTCTAGCGCCATGCGACGGAGGCACGTTACCTGCACGAACAAGTACTTACTCTAGTTGTGTGAATAGCATAGCTGCATTAGGAGGCCTCCTTTTGGAGTGTTCGGTTGTGGGTTAGAGTGTAAAGAGTGTATGCGCATCGCTATCATGAAGCGAATTAATCCCATGAATGTTGTCAAACTGTTAGAGGGAAAGTTGCGACGTTCTGAATATGAAAACGTAATTAGAGTCGAGGACATGGAATTCGCGAATATGTTATATAGCATAATAATTCACACATACAATGGGGATAACGCAGAAAAGTATGAAGATACACTGGATAGGTATAGTGATTTTGAAGGACAGGAAGAATAGCCCGTACCTGAAGCTTACCCGTCCAGCAGTACAAGACTTTTATCTCCAGAGCAACATGAATCTTCAAGTGAAAGTGAGTACGATTCATCTCCACCAAAAATGTCGAGGGCCAGTATATTACAAGACATTGATGACAACATACTGGACAACATTTATGAAGACTATTGCAATCGTGGCTTCAGCTTCTATAGCAAACATATCAGGCGCTATAAGTGCATTCGAAGTAAATCAAATTGCAAAGTAATATTAGATTATGTGACTAGCAAAAGGCGAAATCGAGCTCACTTCATGGGAAACAGACTGTCAGAATTAGAAACTATAAAAGAGTATGTAATGTAACAATTTATGGTCAAAAGCGTATGGATCTGCTTTTCAATATTGGTATCTGCAAATGTGGCCACTAGAAGCGTTTAAAGTGGTTTGCCTAGACAATTTCACAGCTTCATTACTTTTATCAACAAACTTAAGGTTGAATATTGCATTTCTCCCAGGCATATTATTACATTCGTCACACGTAAGGACATACAAGACCATAGTATTCATCACAAGGCAAAAGAGTTTGTGGAGGAAGTGAACAAATATGTAACAGACAAGAGTGTAGACAGAAAATGTTTGGGACAGTGACCAAAGTCAATTTAATTATGAAATGTCTTCATTGTCAACACTATCTCACAGAGGGGAAAAACTACAGCTGGTGTGTTGCAGTCTGTACATAGCTCTACACACATCTATACAATTGATGTGGCTTGATCAATGAGTGGCAGATTAGCTAACAAGCTCTATATCTGTTTTCAAGAGCCATAAGGCACTTTTGGCCCAAATGTTTCAAAGAAATGTGGAGCAACATGTCCTCAAAAGTGGCAAAATGATGAAAGATCATATTTCTAACTACCGTCCTTAGTGAACATGCACGTGACGATGCGAAGAGCCTATTGATGTGTGATTCCTGGTCAGGCCATAAAGATCGTATTCTGTTAGATGAAAGTTTTCCGAACAAGGATGTTACGCTCAAGACATTGCCACAAAGAGAAGAAAATATTGCGAACCTTCTGATGTGTATTTCTTTTGGCAATATAAGCTCTGGCTGAGAAGGATCGTTGATTTTGTAAAACTACAATGTGAGAAACAACAAGTAAAGTTACACGATCGTCATTTCATCATCAGACTTCACTTTGTGCTATACAATCAACTTTCTGCACCGAAGTAGAAGCCTATGTTACAATATGCTTGATAAAAGGCAGGTTATGACATTGACATACCAATATGATCGTTTGAAAATGTAATTAATGTGGCGTTTGATGTTGGACTTATTGAATGCATAAGTGCTGTTGAATGTGAAAAAGTGGCTTTAGTCAGATGCGCACTTTGTTCTGTTCCACTTTGCTCTGACCACTTCATTAAAATCCCACACCAGCACTTTGAGGTCTGAAGGGCGGGGCAACACTATCAGGTCAGTGGAAAAGGTTTGTTGTTCAGATAGCGTAATTATTTTAAGCAGAGGGAAATATAGCAATCGGTCACGGCATTGCAATATATGTGTTTTGGGTCCTCTTATATTCATATTTTGTTTCTTCGCGTTAGCAAAGTGCCTCACCTAGACCTTGAATAGGTGTTCATTCAAATGTATCTCGTTTTCCACGCGAATGGCTCATACCACTGTTTTTAGGATTCGCGATTTATATTCAAAGCATATTTTTGTGCGGTTCTGAGAGCTCGAGATCATGCACATCCCTTATCAGTTAGAATTATTAAAAAACGGATCTCATCCAAACCTGATTCATAATAGTAAACGGTTGCAAAAAAAAAAGAAAAATAGAAGTGTTCGTGACAACTGAAAATAGGAGTGAAACAAAGTGTGCAGTTTGTAAAATTACGGCGGATGCAAGAAGATATAATAATGAATGTCATACGGTATACTATTGCTTTCGGGCATTAAACGACAGTATTGGAAATACCATTAACAACAATGTTGTGATGTTCAGATCAGCGAATATGTGAAGATGTTCAGTGCAGTTTCAATGAAGATAACTATGACGAAGCAGTAGAGAAAGGCAAAGAAGGTTATATACTATTACGGAAATATGGACTTAATGGTGAAGATTATGACTACTTCACTAGTTTATGTGGCCGAGCACATAAGATAATATTAGAACAAATTAAGAATGAGAGAAAAAAAAAGTGGTACAATATACTCGAGCATGTCCATAGGAAAGTACAATCATTCGCAACATGTATTGCCATATAAAAGTGTCAACATTATTATAATTACTTCGTAATCTCTTAAAGGAAGGGGCATGTAGAGTGGGTTTATGAGATAGATATTCACGAACGTCATTAACATGGAAAATAGGAATTAGAATGGAAAAGTTCCTATTTAAAAGGCTAAAGCGAAAATATTATTTTTATTGTTTATTTTAACTCATTTAAAAATAACTTGAAAATTTGAATGTTCAAAGCAATGCTTTTACTTTGTTATTAGTTTGTAATTTTAAATGTCAAGAATTAGTAGACAGATTTGTAAGAGTTAAATTTGATGATAAGATTGTGTTAATTATTATTGCCCCGATATAATTAAAAATAACTTTATGAAAAAGATTGAAATTTCGTATCATGTAGCAAAAAGGCGAGGATTTAAGTACCTAGGAAGTGTACATTATGTGTTACATTTGTTAAATTTGTGTGTAAATAAGAATATAATAACTACATAATAGCTTCAAGCTATGAATGTAAATAGCAGTATTTTCGTCAATTTTGTCTGTTAATATAATAAGGGGGTTATACATTAGTTCTCTCATGCTCTACGTAATCGTACATCAACAAACGCTTATAACCTGTTGTTTAGATGTAAGCAACTGTAAAGTTTATGTACTCTTTAGTAATGTGTATTTTCTAGGCCAAGTTTTTAAGTAGTGTGATCGAACTTCTATTCAGTCAGCCATCGACTCGACTGAGTAAATTTGCAACTGCAGTACGAAAAGCTCAGAGTTTATCCGTTTCGCTGTACGCTTTTCGTTGTAGCACACCTTGAAGATAGTGAAGGCTATTTGTGTTGGAATGGAGGAAACTTTCGATTTTTATACAACGCGCCTCTGTAGATGTAGATATCATTAATATTAAAGAATGAAAAGTGTGTGACTGGACCGGGGATATTTTTGTATTTAATAAATGGAGAAGTATGTAAGGGAAATATACAGCTGTTTGACAAGTACTACGATCTACATTATGAAGAAATTAGTTATGTCAGGTACTGTATATTCATACTGAAATACAAATACTGTAACAAGAACTTTAGATTTGTACTACTAATTTATATTGGATCCTCTTTGGATACTCCCTTGGATCAGAAATCGCCACGTTCAGTACAAGATTTTGGGTCTGATTTCAAGGGCTTAAAGGTTCCAAGCTCAGTTAAAGACGACTTAAACGAACTAATATCATTTAAGATCAACTAAACTAAAATAACTTCACTTTCTTGAACTATTCGGTGGAGTTTCCAAAGTATCCTTTCTATTTATAGAACACATTTTGTTTTGAAAGGGAGTATAAATTTTAACAAATTCTTATACCAGAAATAAAAGTATGAAAAGTAACCATATTTGTAAAATTCATCCTTTCCTAGAAATGCTGCCGTATTATTGAAGGTGCCAGTACTTTAATCACAATTCTTCAATCCCATTAAATTTTCTGAGAAAAGAGCGACCGAGGTCTCTTTGATGTGGCCATCGGAGCTCTTTCGTTCTCCTGCTGTTAATTTACATGCGGTTACTTTCACAGCTCTCTGCCACTCTCACGCTTGCATTCACAAATATGATACACTAAATTGCTTCAATTACAGTGTCGTATCTCTATCTTTTGGAAACCGACCGACAGAGCTTCTTCAAGCCTATTGATATAAAAAAGTTTGTTAGTCATTGACAGACCATAAAGGACAAAAAGGGAGATCTGCAGGGACGGCTCCAGGATATCTTGATGGGGTGTGTGAGCAAAATTTACACATAAACTACATGTTATACTCTAAAGAACAGAGCTTTTCCACTTCTTTAAACTTCTATAAAGTTGCAAATCAATAAACACAAAATGAAGGGGTTATATCAACGAAAGAATATGTCTAATTTCTATATATTTCAGTGTGGACCGAATCTCGGAACCCAAGCATTTAATTAACATCATCTCGCAGATTCTCTGTTGCAAGAGGATATCTCTCCGTATATGTTGTTTATATGTCAAGTGTACGGGGAAGTCTCATAATTTGTAGCGGCATATAAATTGCACCATTTGTGTACTTTGTAAACCGTTTAAACAGCAGCATTACCAACTAAAGGGAATATGTATTAGTAAGTGTTGTGTACCTACACGGAACACACTCAGTGTAGAGGTAACACAGCTCGAGAAGAGTGTTTTTGTTAAATTTCCTGTCATAAGAATTAATAATTTGTACGAACAACTAAGCCTTCACGCATTCACAGCTATATATGAATTTTGTTGCATTTAAAACGCGTAGTCCTTATATGTTAAAAGCATAAACAATAATCAATTAATTATGTCTTATCTTTGAAGCATGAAGCAGCGTTAAAATCAAGATGGCCATGTTTTATAAAATGTACGTACCAACAGATTTCTTCTAAAAAGTACAACCTAGAAAGTTTTTAAGTTCAACAACAAGAAACTCGAAGGTAATGGTAAGAAATCTGCAACAGTTACCGCGCGACAACTTAACTAGTTGGTGCCGCGGTGGCTAAGTAGTATAGTGCTCACCTCTGGTGTTTGAGGTATCCGATTCAAAAATGTATCGTTCCATGTGGCCTTTCTGGTGTACAAACATCGTATCGTGTGCGTGGGTTGTTTCAAGGTTCTCCCGTTTCTTCCCACTTTCTTCATTCCACCAGTTCTCTCACAATCATCCATTCGACCTCAGCTAAAGTTGCCTGAAGGCCTTAAATAAAATTCAATTCGTCTAACTGGTGTTGCATTACATGCGAAGAAACAAAATTGATTATATGATTAGGTGTTTAAAGTGTTACGTTTGGTTTCATAACAAGTGTTGGAAAGTAAGTGCAAAGAATAAAATATTTTTTGTGCTGAGTGCAGAAGTGAATAGAAGTGACTGATGCATAAAATGTAGTATTGTGTGAAAAAACGGTAGTTTTGTTTCTGCAAGGAAGGCTAAAATTGCCCAAACTCCCCAAATGCATCTATTGTGGTTTCAGGAGAGTAATAATTATTCCCATGGTAAATTTCGCTGCTATTATCCCTGGAACAATCAGAATAAAGGTGGCGTTTGCAAGAATGGAATATGATCTTCGAATCACATAATCGAATTCACTAGGATTTCGAAAGGGAAAGGTGGATGGGCAGAGGCGAAAGTAGTATTTTTATTTGTACATGCACATAGTTTTAATTTCAATTTTAATAAGATAAAATGGGCGGGAACAGCACTTTGTCTTACGCCCGTCCCATGCTTTTTATCTGCAGGCACTTACATTTTTGCTTTTGTGAGGAAGTGTAAATCATATGTTATGTAAAAGTTAATCACATATTTGCACCTCCTGAGCAAATGAGGTCTCAGCCTCTGAAGAGAACGAGAAAAAACGAAATTTCTATTTCTTACGATTCACTATAAGAGAATGTAAATATGCGCCAATTGATTCTCCTGATATAGATCATATATCTAAATTAGTAAGCAACGCAACACATGATTATTCTTTATTTCTGTCAGTGTTATCTCACAAAAAAGTGTCTTTTCAAAAAGCAGTTGGAAACTAAGGATTGAAGCCTTATAGTGTCTCCGCTAGCAAATCCTTAAGTCTAAAATATCTTAGAAAGGGAATATCTTATGGGAACCCTTTGTGCTGGAATTACGGTTCTTGACACACATCCCTCGTGGCAAAATGGTCACAGTGTATCAAGGAGCAGCGGAGAGAGAGGTTCTTCGCTCCGGGTTCATTGCCCACAATATGACGGTCATGTCAAGGCACCAGTAACGGATGCCCAAAGCCGATTCACCTCAGAAAACAACGAAAGAGGCGAATACATGTACATCGGGCAAGATGGACTCAACAAACTCTACTCGGACGTTCAGGAAAACGATTATTAAATCAGTGATCGGGCGACAGCAAGACAGGCGTCTCCATTCTTATACACTTTGATCTGGATATCTAATATTGACCTAATGCAGTGGGGAGACCGCCAGATCAAGGAACTCGCCTCACCGGAAGAGGGACTTTCCTCAATAGCCTCACGTTATGTTGCTAGAGACGGAGAGGGACCGATGCATCTACCAGAGCACCTCCAACGTAAGATAACTCTTTCAGGTTAGGAGCCTCTTGGACACTAAGAGAGGTCTCGTACACGATCCGAACGCCTCCAACGAAAGAGAATCGTTTATGTCGAGGAACTTTCTTCCAGACTAAGGAAAGGCTGCTGCACCTGGGTACAAGCCTCTTACGAGAAAGACAGAGTTACCAAGGAACCTTTCGGCTATTGGAACTGAGAGGGCATCAATTAAATAAAACTTACCTACAAACGAATGCTGGTGCACTGTATATTTGTTCTTGGTCGGTACCATCTTCCGCAACGTACTTCGCCAAGTTATTGAACTACATGCTTAAAACATCCACATATATTGACATGAAACATGAATTAACATTGTTAATAAATTATTTCTATCATGAAAATATATTCAGTTCTTCTCGTATCATTATCTCATTAAACTTTTCTTATAAAGCCAGAGATTACATATTGAAACAACACAAAACTAAATCAGTAATGTTCTCCTGCCACATGCCATTTATGATCCTCGCGGGTAAAAATGAACTAAGACACGGGAATATACGCACCAATGGTTGTGACATACGGCGTCCATGCGGGCTCTCGATCCTTGGCCTATATCACCAACAGCAGTCCTGCATTCGTCCCTTTTAAAACATCTTCAAACTGTGCTGATTAAAAAATCAATGAAATCCACAAAACTACAAAAAATAATTATAGTTTCTCCCATTTTACATTAATTCCTCCTCCTGGTGTGACATATATTTTCTACCTTATCGCGCTACTTGTTTAGATCTCTAAATTCTTTTAATCACTTCTATATTATAGCGAATAATCATAAAATCCAAACATTAAACACATAAGTTTATATTATCCTTCATCACAGGTTGAGTACTGAATAATCAACACTGGCACTGGTACCGCACTCCATCACTGGTGTTGGCCATAAGATCGAAGTAGACACTTACGCTCCCTCGCAAGACGGCGTTTTACTCCCTTATGTTGCTTTCGACGATGGCGCGTCTTCGCAGGCTGTACCTCTTCTCGGTTGGCCGCATCATCGTGTCAAGGTCGCACCAGAGTCCGATCAATAGCTGCCCTCACATGGGTATCTGCCGTTCGAGTCACGGGAGACGCACCTCGTACTACATCCTCGGTTACAAACAAATGAGACTTCTCCATCACCCGTTCAGGTTTTCGTCTCTCCTCCGGCGACTTCCTAGGGTTCAGGCATTCCACTGGAGATCTTTCCAACGGTTGGAGTACATAGTTATGTGCCCAGTGATTCCTTAACTTATGTTTTATACGTTTCTCCAAGGTAACCAACAACCTGGAATACTCCCTATAGGCCTTCCCTTTAAAATTCTCAGGGCACCATTTCGTAACATGGCTATGTCAACGATCATAATAGCCGTAAATTATTTCCTGAAATTATCATTTCGGGAATTGAACAACCGTACCAGCGCCCATCACCTCTCTTATTATAACGGTTTCTTCAACATTCATACGGGTGACATTTCTTTCAATATAGTGGTCAACTGCGTCTTTGTCGAGTGTCATCCTCTCTCACTCACTACCTAGAATACGCATATATGAATATATGAAACATATGCAATATCTTCATATCTCACTACGAATGTCATGAATATACAAATACATATTCAGAATGTCCTATTTCAATCCCACCATTGGAATATTGGAAAGCACTGAAAGAAAATTTAAAAAGTGTGGAGTGGAACATGTAGCGACAGAGGGGGTAAAGCCTCCCATGTGTAACAGAGTGATGTCACATGCACAGTGTTTCCACCTCAACACCAAATTATATATTTTTCAAATCGGAATTATTCATTTTCTTCGCATGTTGGGTGTTGATTTAGGGTTCCAAGTTGGAATCACTGTATCTCCAAAACGAAGCAGAATTCGACCCATGTTCATATGATTTTTTTTTTGTTTGTCAAGACTCATACTATCTCCTCCGAAAGTATTAAACCTTCATCCCATTTGACAAAAATATAAGTTTGTGGTGAGATAGCAACACTGTGTATGTGACATCACTCTGTTATATATGCAAGGCTGCCTCCTCTGTCGGTACATGTTCCACTACACACTTTTTGTATTTTCTTTCAGTGCTTTCCAGTATTCCAGTGTTGGGAATAAAATGGGACACCCTGTATATACATCTTCAGATCTTGACATAAATCAGGTCATTGGTCTTTTAAATCGACTAACTCTTCTCACCTTCATATGTTTACCTTGTCACATAGAACCTTATCCTCAACTCACGAGATTTCCTTCTTTCGGATGATCCATCTAACATTGCCAAATCATCGTCTGTAAGCATGCAATCAATTACTCCTACTGGTCATGAATCCTACTGGTCACGGTCATGACCACCAGTCGACCCTTCCAGATCTTATATCTGGAGGTCTACCATGTCTTCGCCTCAGTTCTTGCTTATAATTATCAGGAATTCTCTCATTTGGGTAAAATTTCATGTCAAATTCTTCTTTATCTGGGTCAGGACCATCATCCCAATCTCTAACTTTTGATACATTTTTATCTTCCGATGAGTTTCACCGACGTCCTGGCTTGTCTCTTTTTTCATTTCGATCTAATTCTTTCCTATAACTACGATTTTTTCCCTTCATCTCTTATCCCATTGCCATCGGTTATTGTTCGGTAATGGTTGCTGATCTTCTCTTCCCTGGGTATCTAAACTTTAATCTATAAAAGCATTTAAGAAGCAAAATATTATATAATATATATCACATTCAAGTTCCTTTTACGTTTAGTGAAAGAAAAAAAAACATCTGTCTCCTGATCAGGGTTCGAACCATTGCAACTAAAATTTAAACTGCTTTAATAAAACACGCCGTAACGAATTACGACACGCAGTCAACAAAAAATGCATACCACACCACGTCCTGATATAGCATTGAGAATTGCACCAAGCGCTGACATTAATTTCAATCATTTATTTACTTAAAATATGGTTTTCGATGATAAAACTTATTGAACAAACTTATTGTAGTGTGCCAAAGTATATATTCATTCTATTATCACGTAATTGTATGTTTTACTTTCTTTTCCTTTGTTTTCTCTTTTCAAACTTTTGAGTAACATCACTATCGTAATGTTAAATAATTAATCACAGAAATTCGGATGATTAAAGTTAACGGGAGCTTTAACAGAGCGTTAACCAGTGTTGGAGAAACAGTATTTTTCTTAATCAGATGTTAAATGCGCTTAACCCCTTCGCCATCAGCAGAAATTCTTCTCCTTATTGTGAGGAGCCACAATTCCTTGTAGAATTATATAAAAATCGTAAGCCAATTTTTCATTAATTATGGAAACAAGGCTAACGCCAGATTCATAGTGAATGATATACCTAACAGAAAAAGGACAAACCAGCTTCTAGGCTTGTTTTTGACATTCAATATGGCCGACGGCAGCCGTATTGGATTCTTAGCATTCATGTTATTTCCCTTATTGTTGTTCATATTTTCAAGTTGTTTTACTTTCCATTCCTATTGGGCGGTAATACAGAATGGTACGCAAGTGTACATGCACATAGTAAACAAAATGACCGATGGCAGCCATATTGGATTCTTAACATTTGTCGTATTTCATTTATTGTCGTTCATATTTTCAAGCTTTTTACTTTTCATTGCTATTGGGCGGTAATAGAGAATAGCACGCAAGGGTACATGCACATATTTTTTCAAGTAATCGTAATTTAGAAAATTGGAATAGACTAATGTGTAAAGTTGTGTTTCGGTCCCTATATAAACTGTGCAAAATTTTATCCAAATCCAATAATATCTTCTGCCTCCCAAACGAACTTGCAAATTGTCAAATTTGCATGTTTCGGCATTTTGATTTTTAAAAAGTAATCGAAAGTTTAAAGTTTTCGCGGTTAGTGCACAAAAGTTGAGTTTCGGTCCCTGCATAAACAGTAAAAAATTGCAAAAAAATAATCTAATAATATCTTCTCTCCCCCCTCCCCGACGAGCTTAAAAATTGGGGAAAATTCGATTTTTGGCCTTTTAAAATCATTAAAATTTTCATGCTGCTGAAATGAACAGTGTATTTATTTATAAGGTAAAATTTTCATTACGGTCTTACAGTTTTATTACAACGCAACGAACACATATGTAATGTAATATAATTAACTTAGGAAAACGAAGTTCAGAATTTGGAATCATGTTTGGTGTGAAAGCTGGGCATTAGGGTAAATCGAAATAAAAACACTTTATTTGAATCCCCTATGTGGATGCGGTGAATTTTTGACCAAATGGCTTCTATATTACGTGCAAAAAACTGAGCTAGATCGGTAGACATCTCAAGCTTCCACCAGATCCCTGCAATTTTAAAAATCGACCTAAAATTTGAATAACAAAAACAACAACATTAATTTCACTTACAAATGGTAGGAATTGACATTAGAATGAAATTATAGACTTGAGACAACTTATTTTTGACAATATGTATTGCCAAAAATGGTAAAAATCACTAAAATTAACCACTTTTACAAGCTAGTGTATCTGATTTTTTTTCGCAACCAAACTCGCCTTTTACCATATATTTGGACTCCCTCGCTGCCTGCATTGGCTCTTCGCCTTCATCTTATCAGTAGTTTGTGATTAATAATTTGTGTTGATCAACGTGTCGCGCGTGGCAGTGATTGTGAATTTGTTGTGTCTGGTAAAGATTTCCTAGTTTTCTTATTGGAAAAGTTTGCTGTATGTTTTGTCACGTGAAAGTGTCAGTGCCAGTGACCAATAATATGCATTGTACCTTAGTTGCGAGTGTTCGTTTTGTTGTGCTGTGAAACAGGTGATCAGAATACCTGAACTAAGTGCTTTGGGTTTACTTTTCGTTACTCTGTGCCTGGTAGTTTGCAGAGACTGTCTTTGTGCCTACTGATTTCTTTGTTGGGAAGCAGTGACTTTACATAAGGTGCTAAAATCAGATGTAACGCACAATACCATTGAATGCCCACAAAAAAATGCTTTGTGGTGCGTTAACGCCGATAAGTTTACCAACTGTATATGACGTTTTAAGGCACTATTTATGGACAAGAGAAGAAGCTGTGAACATTTCTAGCAACCGTTGGTAACCTCCTGCCAAAGAACTGTCGAAGTGTACGCGTATCCCACAACGGATAATATAATTTGGCGTGTTGCTTCAATCTCCGACGATGCGATTTTTGGTGAAAGAGATATAACTGTAAATTTTGTAATTATCATGCAAACCTCCGTCTGTTTCAGACATTTTATACTAAGTGTATTCTAAGGTCAATTCCTACCATTTCTAAGCGAAATTATGTTTTTTAAAATATAAGAATTTTCAATATATTTTTTCCAAAAGGAAATTTTTAGGTCGAATTTACAATTGCAGGGGTCTGGCGCCAGCTTGAGATGCCGACTGACCGAGCTGAAGCCATTTGGCCAAAAATCCTGCCCATCCACATAGAAGATTTAAAAAAAAACTGTTTTTTCGATCCACCCTACTGAGCATTTTGTTCCTGGATTCAATCCTGGCTCATATGAATCCGTACTCAAAATATACAGAGACCGATGCCTATGTCATGACCTAAACGCAACGTTCTACTGATTTAGTGTGGCAAGGAAATAAGACGCAGCCATACGGCAAACTTGTTGGTTGCAAAGTCTTGATTTGGGGTTCCGCTATTGTGGGTCCAAGATGGCGTCTCTTAATGTGTAATATTTTCTTAACCTACTAATGATGATGTACATCTGTACCAAATTTGGTTTTTCTAGCTCCAGCGGTTTAGACTGTGTATTCTATACAACAATGGGTTTGAGGCCATTTTGGATCCAAGATGGTGTCTTTTTAAACGTTTTATTATATTGCCGTGACTTACTCCTGAAGGTACACGTTCATATAAAACTTAAATTCTATAGCTCAAACGGTGTCGAAAATGATTTTTGGGCGGCCATTATAAATACAATGTGGCGACTTTTACAAAATTTTGTAATATTTTCCTAAACTACTTGTTTTTATACACCTTTATGCGAAATTTTGTATCTCTAACTCGAACGGAGTGGAAAATGGATTTTTAGGTCCACCATTTTGGATTCAAGATGGCGTCTGTGGATATATTTTGTAATAGTTTCCAAACCTACTGCCAATAGTGTACCTTCGAACAAAATTTCGTTTCAGTAGCTTGAGCCGTTTAGCCTGTATTCTATACAACAATGGGTTCGGCGGCAATTTAGATCCGATATGGCGACTTTGCAACATTTTTTAATATTTTCCTAAACTACTAGTGATTATGTAACCTCATACCAAATTTGGTGTTTCTAGCTAAAATGGTGTGGAAAATAGATTTTTAAGGTCCGCCATTTTGGATCCAAGATGGCGTCTTTGGATACATTGTGTAATAATTTGGTTTCCTTCTAGTGATATTGTACCTTCATACCAAATATCGTTTTAGTAGATCCAGCCGTATAGGCTGTGTATTCTATAATACAATGGCTCTAGCGGCCATTTTGGATCCCAGATGGCTACTTTTTCAAAATGTCGGATTTTTTTACCTACTCATGGTCTTACACCTTCGTACCAAATTTGGTGTTTCTAGCTTTAGTAGTATGGCTTGGGAATTTATATGGATGATTCAGTCAGTCAGTCTGACAGTGAGTGAATCAGTGACCATGGGCTATATATTATGTGGACACGCTTTTCTTCGCTGGGGCGATGCCACAAGGCTCCCGTGGGAGCTGCTCTCCCAACTTCAGAGTTTCTGCGGAGCTTCGCCCCCTTTATTGTAACCGGGCTGTACGGGATACTGTTACCCTTGCTGCCGATCTACCTGCAACCCCTCGGGGAGCTGCGACCCCATAATCAAGGTTTGCACCATTTATTGTAATCTCTTGGTCATACACCCTCATACCAAGTTTCATTTATCTACCTTCAGCGGTTTAATAAATATGTGGCCATTTTGGATATAGATTACGACTTTTTAACGTTTTTCTATATTGTCGTGACCTACATGTGATGGTACACCTTCAAACAAAATTTCATTTCACTAGCTCGAACAGTGTGGAAAATAAGTATTTGGACGCCATTTTGGACACAAGATGGTGACTTTCCCCAGATATTGTAATATTTTCCTAAACTACTCGTGATAGTACACCTTTATGCCAAATTTCGTATCTCTAGCTGAAACGGTGTGGAAAATGGATTTTTGTGTCCGCTATTTTGGATTCAAGATGGCGTCTATGGATAACTTATGTAACATTTTCGTAACCTACTAGTGATAATGTACGTTCGTACCAAATTTCATTTCAGTAGCCTTAGCGATTTAGGCTGTGTATTCTATACAACAATGGGTTCGGCGGCCATTTTGGATCCAAGATGGCGACATTTTTAAGGTGTCGCATTTTTTCTTTACCTACTCATGGTCCTGCACCTTCATACTAAATTTGGTGTTTCTAGCTCCAGTAGTTTGGCCTGGGAATTTATATGGATGAGACAGTCAGTCATTGAGTCAGTGAGTGAATCAGTGACCATGGGGCTATAAATTATATGGACTCGCTTTGCTTCGCTGGGGGGGCTGCGTCAACTTTATCGTAAACAGAGACTCTCTGGCAGACTCCATGCTACAAATATACCACCCACTAGGGGCTGTTTCACTATTTTTGTGACCTACCCATCATGGTACACCTTCATACCAATTTTCATTTGTCTAGACTTAGTGATTTAGAAAATGTGTTTTAGGACGGCCATTTTGCATTAAAGATGGCGACTTTTTTATTGTTTTATTATATTGTCGTGACTTACACTTAAAGACACAACTAAAAATAAAATTTCATTTCTTTAGCTCAAAAGGTGTCAAAATGATATTTGGGCGGCCATTTTGAATCAAAGACGGCGACTTTCTCAAAACATTGTAATATTTTTCTAAACTGCTACTACTAATTATGATACACCTTTATGCTAAATTTCGTGCTTCTACTTGAAAGGTTGTGGAAAATGAAATTTTAAGTCCGCCATTTTGGATCGAAGATGGCATCTTTAGGTAAACTGTGTAATACTATATTAACCTAGAGGTGATAATGTACCTTTATGCCAAATACCATTTCAATAGCTCCAGTAGTTTAAGCTCTCTATTCTATACAACAATGGGTTTTACGGCCGTTTTGGATCCAAGATGGCGACTTTTACAGAATTTTCTATTATTTTCTTAACCTGCTGGCGATAATGTACCCCCATACGAAATTTCAACTCTATAGCCTCAGCGGTTTAGCCTCCCTATTCTATACAACAATGGGTTTGGCGGCCATTTTGGATCCAACATGGCGACTTTTACAAAATGTCGGATTTTGTACTACTCATGGTCCTACACCTTCATACCAAATTTGGTGTTTCTAGCTCCAGTAGTTTGGCCTGGGAATTTTGATGATCCGTCAGTGAGTGTCAGTGAGTGAATCAGTGAGTGACCATAGGTCTATAAAGTATATGGACTCGCTTTGTTTCGCTGGGGGCGCTTCCCCCACACCCACGTGGGAGCTGCCTCCCAATATGGAGGTTTTGGGGGGCTGCTCCCCCCTTTATCGTAAACGGAGACTTTCTGGCCGACTCCATAGTATAAGTATACTACCCACCGGGGGGCTGCGCATCCATATGGTTTTTTTTTCACTATTTTTGTGACATACTGGTCATACTACACTTTCATGGCAAACTTCGCTTGTCTAGCTTTAGTTGGTTTGAAAATGTGTTTTCGGTCAGCCATTTTGGATTAATGATGCTGACTTTCCCAAACCTTTATTCTATTTTCCTAAACTACTAGTTATGATACACCTTTATGCTAAATTTCGTATCTCTAGCTAAAACGCTGTGGAAAATGGATTTTTAAGTCCGCTATTTTATATCCAAGATGGCGTCTTTGAACACATCTCGTAATATTTACGTAACGGATTTTGGATCCAAGATGGCCACTTTTTTAACATTTTATTATATTGGCATGACTTACACGTGGAGACCCAACTAAAAATAAAATTTAATTTCTCTAACTCAAACGGTGTCGAAAATGTTTTTTGGGCGGCCATTTTTAATCCAAGATGACGACTTTCGCAAAATTTTGTACTAATTTCCTAAACCACTAGTTATGATACACATTCATCCAAAATTTCGTATCTCTATCTCAAACGTTGTGGAAATTTGAGTTTTAAGATCGCCATTTTGGATCCAATATGGCGTCCTTAGGTACATTGTGTTATATTTTCGTAACCTATAATTGATACTGTACCTCTATACCAAATTTCAATTCAATAGCCTCAGTAGTTTAAGCTCTCTATTATGTACAACAAAGGGTTTGGCGGCCATTATGAATCAAAGATGGCGAATTTTATAAAATTTGAAAATATTTTCCTTACCTACTGACGATAATTTACCTCCATACCAAATTCCAATTCAATGGCCCCAGCCGCTTAGTCTCCCTATTGTATACAACAATGGGTTAGGCCATTCTGGATCCAAGATGGCGACTTTTCCAAAACGTCGGATTTTTTTCCTTTACCTACTCATGGTCCTATACCTTCATACCAAATTTGGTGTTTCTAGCTCCAGTAGTTTGGCCTGTGAATTTATATGGATGAGTGAATCAGTTAGTGAGTGAGTGTCCATAGGGCTATATAGTATGTGGATATATACATTTGAGAAAACCAACGGTAACAACTTTTTCGGGTGAATATTCTTGAAACGTATGCTACACATAAAAAAATGTTGATAGTATCATAATCTCTAATAGCAGTATTGAACCCTTCGGACATGAAAATTTCGACATTTGAAAAATGACAGAGATATAAAGTCTCAAAAACACGATTTTATCGGTCGAACGTACTTTTGCAGGGTCGTTAGTGCACGTGTACCGAAAGCTCAAATAGAAAAGTTGTCACATGATATTGTTTTTAATATTATTGTTTGGCTGAATAATATGGAGAGTTAGGAAAAAAGAATAACGATATTAGTGGTCATACACATTCTAGCTACATATGGCCAATGCGTTGAATAACGTTATGACGTCACCAATGGAAGACGTTGAATAATTTTATTGAATATCTCGCGTTGTAAATGAGCTATCGATATGAAATAAACAACGATTTGCTTAGGTAAAGCAGTCGCAACTTCCCATACAAAACAAACTATTGACAACGTGATATAGATTCCGGACACGGCAATCTTGGTCAAATTAGCAAATTTCGATTTTCCGCATTGATATCCACAATGAAACGATAATGTAGTCAGCATGACAAGCGAAGCTTGAAATTCGAATCGAACAATGCACAACGTGATATAGTTTCCGGTCGTCATATTAGCAGATAATTACATTTCTGACCATAGTTCATTAACTTATTGTATAATGTATCTAATTCCTATATAATCCCATGTTAAAAATTAACGAATTTAAGAAAATGTTTTCTTATTTAGAGATGATATACACATAAAAGGACTTGAGATTCGTATTTGCCATATCGAGTTTGGGAAAAAGTCAGATTGCGCATGGACGATTAAACGAAGCGAAAGCTCTCTAGGACGCCATTTTGAATTTTTGGAAATAAATAAAAATATGGGCTAGAAATGTGGAACAAACGGCATTTCGTTCAGAATGACACTCCGACAAAAATCGCTATCTCGGATTTTCCAAAATACATGTTATCACTTAGTTGCGGTGGCCATTTTGTGAAATATTTACCTTTTAATGTCTCGTGTTATAACGGTCATATCAAGATGGATTAAACGTTACCTTACTCTGGAATGCATCCTAAAGAAGAAAATACCAATCAGAATACCAAAAATCTATGACGTCAGAGACTGAAAACCCCATCGATATATATATATATATATAATGGGTAGATGAAATCAAGCGTTTTTCAGGAACTACATAGATGAGGATATCATCAGACCGTGATATATGGAAAGAAAAGGGGGAGGCCTTCATCCAGCAGTGGATAGAAAACGGCTGAATATGATGATGATGTATATATATTTATATATATCTAATGGTGGTATCAGTATGGAATAAAAATTGTAGTGTTGAGGTAATCATAGTGCGCATGGATGAGGAAAGTAGTCACCAGTAGTGCAATGCACAAAAAATGCAATTTAAAGATCTGATTTTACTTTGAAAATAACGTTTTTGCGTCACCGCCACTGAAAAGCGAGTTTTCTACGAAAACCAAATTTGGGCTTATTTTTGCGCTACGACGCATAGTTTCCGAGATATCGGCGTTTAAAGTTTTCCAGCATTTTTCACTATCAAAATCATGTAAAACCATAAACAAGTTAAACTGCAACCAAAGATATTTCACCAATTGCATAATATTTTCGTAATCTAATAGTAATGATGTGCCTTCGCAACCAAATTTGTTTTTTCTAGCTCCAGCAGTTTAGGCTGTGTACAGTGTGTTTAGGTCGGCTATTTTGGATCCAAGATGGCGACTTTCTCACCATTTTGTAATATCTGTCTAAACTACTAGTGATCATGTACGTTTATTCGAAATTTCGTATCTACAGCTCAAACGGTGTGAAAAATAGATTTTTTAGGGTCCACCATTTTGGATCCAAGATGGTGTCTTTGAATACACAAGGTAATATTTTCCAAGTCTAATAGCGTTAATGTAATTCTATACCAAATTTCATTTCAATAGCCCCAGTACCCACACAGCACAATCACGTTAAATAAACGTTTATTCAACTTTTTCTTAAATGTTTAATAAACGTTGAATTTTGTTGAATTTAAGTTGATTCCACTTTTATAAAACTATCGCATTAGTATTCTAAGAAATAGAAATTCTAAGAAATGTTTATACAAACTTTAGAGAGAAGCAAAATTCAACCTTCAGGACAAATTTCGTAACTCTCCCAAAAGACCCTACGTATAACGAATATTTGAATCTGTGAAGATGAACAGAATAATATACGTTTCCCAGACCGAAGCCTAGTACTTCAATGTTCAGTACGATAGAATTTTTGCGTTGATTGCAGGAAAAATCCTCTGACTATAGGATTTTAACCTGGAATAAATCCTAAAATTGCAATTTCAATCAAAGCATATCGTACTGAACATTGAAGTATTACGCTTCGGTCTGGGAAACTTACATTATTCTGTTCATCTGCACAGATTGAAATATTCGTTATAAGTAGGGATTTTGGGGGAAAGGTACGAAATTTGTCCTGAGAGTTAAATTTTACTTTTCTCCAAACGTGACTTATAACGTGGCAATCCAACAATCCGGGTTTGATTCCCGTTGGGAGAAGTTGAAACAATTTTACCTAGGTGGGTTTCAAGGGTTTTTCGTTAGTCACGCCAGACAAATAAATGCCGGGATGGTACCTACAAAACACACCCTGTCCGAGTAGTTTCCAACATTCTCTCCCTATCTGCGCCTGAGCCCAAGATACCTGAAGCCACAAAAACTTCAAATTCAACTCCGCACAAGATTCACACGCAAAACTGTTTCCTTCATCCGAACCAAAATATACAAAACCCTAGACGGTCGCGAAAACTCGTTTTTTAAATGGGAAAACATTCTATCATTCGGACTCATTTGGGAGGATGAATGGTAAGACTCTCTGCCTTGTAATCAATGGGTCCCGGGGTCGATTCCCGGTGGAGACAGAGTTCAGAGACCACGATAAACTGTTTGTCCCGTCCTTATTACATATTTATCCGATGGAAAGCAATGGCAAATAACCATCGGTTCACGTGGCCGGGAACCTTCCTTAGGGCACAACACACATCACCATTGTCACATAATTAAATAATTAAAGTTGAGGGAATGGTTAAAAACTGAATATTGGTCACCTTTACCCCATTCTGCGATAGTTTTTCCGGTGGACGGAAACCGGTGCGATACATTATTAACATTAATTCCAGTTAACAGCCATAATGGCCAGATACTGGCTCCACGCCGAAACTTTTGCACCAGAAATCCCGCCACGCAACAACTGCCTGTCATAATACTCAATAAACATTTTTTCTACTGTGATTACCAATGTTTCCTCTTTCAAAGTGTGTGCATCTATCTATGGCTAACATCTGTATGTTAATTTTAAAAGCTTCATCGATATATAACTGTGCTTCCTCTACCTACTAACGATGTAGATAATGGATATTGAATGTATGTGTTCAACACTTCAACACTGAATAGCTTAGTCTCACAAAATCTGAAACTGTCAATGAGAATGCAGCCTGCCTTTGAACATCGAAACGATTTAGTAGAAACATGAGTTACACAATCCACTGATCAGAAACTTTATTTATTTACTTTCAAAACTGTAGTGGACGGAAACTGGTACAGTCACCCTAATATGAATTTATACATTAGCACACTGGAGAAAAACAATTCCTTAACAACGTAAATGAGTTGCTATTTGACTTTTTTCTTTCTATCCGCCTTCCTTTTTAAATTTAATTTTATTGATGGCTTATAGGCATATTTGTCACAAACAGGATAACATAGGTAAAAAGACGTGGGATCGAAGCCGGCTAGGACCTACTTTGAAGAAACCGCCCGGTAATAGGAGGGCAGGCTGCTCGGAGTGAACCCAGTAGAATCTTCCAAATGTGAAATAATACTCTACCTATGGTTGCTTAGTTGATCTCGCTACTACTATTTATACTTATCACACTTTCACCAACGTGTATAAAAGCAAGTTTTTTTCTCGTGTACAAGGGCAATTTAATAGCATTATTTACATAACCAATAAGCTGCTTTTGTACTATCTGTAACCTAACACCATAGAATGGACCAGTTCTCTATACTCTTGGTGACTGATTTCCAGGTATCTTCTTCATGCGACAAGTATTATAATGCATGCAATATCTTGCACGTTATACAATGTTAATAAGTGCGTCTTGTTACTTAAATATAGCGTATTGAAAGTACATCTTAATCACTTGATCCGGTTTACTACTGATTTCCTCGGATTGGCGAAAACTTAAACACATATAACTGATAAAACAGGAAAATAAGATTATAATCAAATGATATCATTCCACTTTTTATAGTACATTTTCTTTCATCCTTCCTCAAACTAAACCGCCTTCCGGCTTCTCCACACCGTTAGAGTTAAGTCCGGAGAAAAACAAAGAAGAAGCGCCTTCCGTTAAGACTTGAGAGAACAAAAGACAAACGCATAGCGTAGGCATTGTATGAATGTCAAATAGAAGTGCATTTCCATAAAGAAAAAATGATATCATATAACACCTAGTAAAGTTTAAGCATAAAACTATCACTGAAAATTATATTTCTGTAGATTAGGAAAACTCACAAACATTCAACGTTAAATAAACGTTTAATCAACGTTTTGCTTTCAAACATTTTAGAAAGTTTAAGAGTACAATTTAAATTCAACGTTTAATAAAGGTTTAATGCTGGTCATACGTTAAACGTTTATTAAATTACGTTGATAAAACGTATAATTCAACGTCACCAAATACAACGTTGTCAAAATTCAACGTTTATAAAACGTTAATTCAACATTGTCTGCTGTGTGGGTAGTTTAGGCTGGGTATTCAATACAACAATGGGTTTGCGGCCATTTTGGATATTTAGCCACTTTTACAAAATTTGAAAATATTTTCCTTACCTACTGGCGATAATGTACCTTCATACCAAATTTCAATTCAATAGCTCCAACCGTTTAGGTTCTCTATTCTATACAACCATGGGTTTGGCGGCCATTTTGGATCCAAGATGGCGACTTTTTCAAAATGTCGGATTTTTTCCTGTACTTACTCATGGTCCTACACCTTCATACCAAATGTGGTGTTTCTAGATTCAGTAGTTTGACCTGTGAATTTATATGGGTGACTCAGTGAATCAGTGAGTGAGTGTCCATGGGGTTATCTAATATGTAGATATATACATTTGAAGAAAACAAACGGTGTCGACTTTTTCGGGTAAATGTTCTCGAAACGTACGCCAGACATAAAAAAAATTGTTGATAGTAGCATAATTTCTAATAGCAGTATTGATCACTTTCGCACATGAAAATTTAAAGATTTGAAAAATGACGGACATATAAAGCGTCAAAAACGCGATTTTGTCGGTCGAACGTACTTTTGCAGGATCGTTAGTGCACGTGTACCGGAAGCTCGCTTCCTTAAATAAAAAAGTTGTCACATGATATTGTTTTCAGTATTAGTGATTGGCTGAATAAATGCAGAGTTAGGTAAAAAGAATAACGATATTAGTGGTCATGTATACACATTCTAGCTACATATGGCCAATGTGTTGAATAACGTTATGACGTCACCAATGGAAGACGTTGAAAAATTTTATTGAATATCTCGCGTTGTAAATGAGCTATCAATATGAAATAAACAATGATTTGCTTAGGTAAAGCAGTCGCAACTTCCCATACAAAACAAACTATTGATAACGTATCATGTGATATATATTCCAAACACGGCCATCTTGGCCAAATTAGCAAGCGTCATCCGCTTCGAAATAGAATTCGATTTGAGTGAAATTAATGGAGAAGATGAAGGAAAAAACACCACGTATAACTTTCATAACATAAATAATCAGAAATTTGTGGAAAAATTCAAAATTCCGCAAATTGAACATAACTGTAATCTGACTGAACTAACAACTATCCTAGAAGATAGAATGTGGACAGCAATAAGAAGTTCAGCACCCAAAGTTAAACAAGACAATAAAAAAGAAAACCTTTTTGGACGGACAGTTTCAACATTTTTTTAAAAAATGAAGGTAAGCAGAAAGAGTTACAGAGCGGCAGGGGACCATATTTTGAGACCTATAAGACTGCAGAAATACAGAGGCATAAAACAACAATTGAAGAAGGAGCTGAGAAACAAAGAACAAAAACTTGGAAGAAATTTATAGAAGAGAATTTAAGCGTAGATATATGGGCGTGCCGTACAAATTGTAATTAGAATAATTAAAACCAAAGGATCTCTAAATACACTTAAAGATGGCCAAGAATATTTTACTAATAATTGGAAAGATACAATAGAATTGCTCTATCAGAAACTATTTCCTGATAACCATATTGAGGACGACAACAATAAAACAATAAATGAAGAAAAAATCCAGATAATGATAATGATATCCAAGATAAAATCATTATTTAAAAAGATCAAGTAGCGAATATATTAAGGAAATCAAAAACAAGCAAAGCTCCGCGATCAGATTAAATAAAAAACGAAAGTTTTAAAAACAGTCAACAATTATGGACACTTCATAAACTAAATTATTCAATGAATGTATCCAACAGGAAAAAATTCCGGAATAGTGGAAATGGTCAACGTTATAATCTTCCTTAAAGAAGATGATAAAGATAAATTCAACCCGAAATCATATAGACCGATATGTTTGCTAATCACAATCAGTAAGAAGATATTTGAGAAAATCATAGGTCAAAAATTCAATCAAAAAAGGAACGATTTGGCAAATTGTAAATCACAATATGGTTTCCGTCCGGGCAAGTCTACAGAGGATGCTATCAATGAATTATGCAAAAGTATTTATACACTGAAAGTAGGAAATTGTAAATATGTTATTGCAAACTTCTTTGATATTATGGGGGCCTTCGACAAAATTAAACTAAAAAAGCTAAACATTCATAAGAAATTATGGAAAGTTATTGAATACTATTTTAATGATAGGTTGATAGAAGTGAAAACAACGGACGGCGTCGTGGCAAAGTCATTCTCTAGGGAATGCCCTCAAGGATCGGTGTTGGGGCCTGCCTTCTGGAACCTGGCCTTCCAGCCTTGTCTGGAGATGTTGAGCGTGATAGAGCAAGTTGAAAGGGTGGTGGGATATGCAGACGCCCTGGCGGTCGTAATAAAGGGAAGTAGTCGTCTTGACCTGTAAACAAAAGCTAACGAAATTATAGGGAAAATGACATCGTGGTGTAGAGGAAAGAAATTAATATCATCCGATAAGACAAAATATGTACTATTTAAAGGATATTTAAATTATAACAGAAGTCCAATAATTAAAGTCATTAAATGTCTTTAAAATTTTAAAATTCCTATGAAAGTAATACCTGTATACCACGATGTCATAATAAGAGCAATTGTGGGTCACGTCGCAAGTGTTTGAAGTCATCGACTCGATGATGTTAAGACAAAAATAATAATTGATAGAGCGCAACGACAACTACTCCTTCGTCTATCAGGCGCCTATAGAACTACTTCAACTGAGGCTCTTCAGGTCGCACTGCCTCCCCTCTCCATCTCCAAATAAAGAAATTAGGTGCTATGTATTGGCTAAAACAGAAAGATCAAAATAAATTAATTAAAATTCTACATATACCTGCAGACGCATGGTAAGACCAGTGGGATACAACCGAAAAAGGAAGGAGATTATACACTATTATTTCGAGCATTGAGGAACGACTGGATATGGAGCTGGAAGTTACGGCAGACTTTATGCATTATTTAACTGGCCACGGTCCCTTTCGACAGAAGCTGCATCAGATGAATATCGTCGAGTACAACATATGCCACACTTGTGGGATGGTGGCTACGCCCGAGCATATTGTTATGTAATGCAAAGAAACGGAGCATCTTGCAAGAGATGAGAGAGAATTCCTGGGGGAAACCCCGTCACAGACGTTCTGCGAGCTCCGGAACTGGTGGCATCCCTCAGGGGACTAACAGATAAAATTTACAACTATTATAAAAGGAAATTGACTAACGGCGTGAACTACCTTGCACAGGGGGGGGGGCGAGATAAGGGAAAATAATACACCACAATTAGTAGCAAGGTAATGGGTGATCATGTCCACGCAGATGCGTCGCGACAACAGTGTATATTAAGAAAACAGAACTTAATTGCGAAGTGAAACAAACTAAGAATATGAATACAAACAGGATAATTGTGTCTGCTGGAACCCAGCAGAATCTGCGCCTTGAGGAGGAAACCGTCACAAAAGAAGCTCTAAGAGTGTAAATATGTGAATGGAAGAGGTAATGATGGAGTATCTGGCTAGTGAAAATTAATAAATGTGCAACTTTAAATAACAATTGTGTAAAAACGCTGATCTTCCGGAAGTAAAGCGTGGTATAATAAACGAGATTGCAGAAGGAATAACCTGTGACAAGAAGAAGAAGCAAATATTACGAGGAATGGGATGGCGAAAAAACTTTGTGGATTTACCAACGCATCCATGCGCACTTATTCCTATGTCTTTTATCTTGTTACAGGAAGAAGAAGAAGCCATAAGAAGAAGAAGCTCAAGTATTGTGTTGTGTTGTCTTGTTTTTGTCCTCTAATTGTCTCCTTGGAGTTTGAGATTTTAAATGTTATGTATTTTATGTTCTTGTTCAGAATAAATAACATATAAGTAGATAGGGTTTCCCCCATGCAAAACGTCCAAATATCATACTAAGACTTTTTTTAGGGGTCCCTCCACCACCCCTGCCTCTCAGCATTATTTGCTTAGCCCTGCTTCGCGCGTTTGATGAGCACAGCGAATCTGAAACGGATTCTCCACAGGACTGGGGTAGGCCAATCCCCAGTTTATCTCCCCGCCTCGACCCCTGACTCGGCGTCGAGGCACGGAGACAGAAGGACCTTTGCGCATTTATAATTTCCAATATTACTAAAAAAAAGAAAAAGAGTGAGAGAAGTAGGGATTTTTTTTCTTGGCCCAGTTCCCGGAGACAAACCTAGGCCCTTTTTCCGCGGTTTGGGGGCATATCTTTTTCTTATTTCTATTTGTATTTGTACATTGTTTAGTTTGATTTGACTTGAGTTTGTTACATTGTTTATTTACATTAATTCATTTATTTAATGTATGTTTTATTTTATTACTTGTGTTTTTTATTATTGATTTATTTAATTCCTCTTTCCCTTTTAGCCTTTCAGTTACACATTTAATAGTCCCACATCACCAGATATTGTTTATTATTTCATTTATTATTTTAGTTTATTTCTCATTATTTTTATTCATTACACTAGTTAATTATTTTCGCTATTGCTTTTCTTTCTAATTTATATGTTTTTTTTTTATAATATTACTATTCTCTATATTCATATTTTTAATTACAGCTGGATCCCTGCTATATGTATATGTAGTATTACGATCCTACCAATGTATATATATAATATAAGAGTATTATAATATAAAATTTCACATTAGCAAACCCCAGTAGTATATTCCTATTCCTTTAAACTATTTATCGCTATTTCTAGCCCCTTTTTCTATCCTACTACTAATCTATTCTAACAAACCTAATCCTAACCTAATTCTATCTCAATCACTCTCACATTTACACTAGCGGGGGAGGGTTCTTCTT
Organism: Lepisma saccharinum; assembly: GCA_022664845.1. Classification (NCBI taxonomy): domain Eukaryota; kingdom Metazoa; phylum Arthropoda; class Insecta; order Zygentoma; family Lepismatidae; genus Lepisma; species Lepisma saccharinum. The sequence goes on from JAGDQP010002550.1 coordinate 44,735, forward strand.
CAGACGAGCTGGATCCCGGCGACTGGAACACGTCCTCCAGATCCTCAGATACTCAGATCGGGGCCCTCCAGGGACACATCTCCTCTTCTCAACCTCCTCCACACTTCCACACTGCACTTCACCACATTCACACGCATTCCGAATTTTATTTATTCCGACGATCTAGCGCCTCGGAGTTCCGATTGCCGTCCATACCATCGGTTGCCAGCCAGGCGCTGGGGGCTTCTCTAGACGGTTATAAGTTTCACGTCTCTACTTATCACGCACACGCACGCTGCGTCGACTTTCGGTCGACCGAAGGGGGATTAATTTAGAAGATCGCATCCGTAGGAATGATTTTGAGCCTACAAAGTTCGTACGTATCCTCGTTTTTTCCCCCTCGCCGGCTTTCCTTTCGGTCACGCCCTCTCACCCAAATTCATTTCTATTACTACATACTATTTACAGTTTCTTGAGTTGTTTCTCCTTATGTATTCCGCCTTTGTCTTTGTGTTTCTATGTATTTCATTTTCTCAAGGTGGGAGATTGCACTCGCCAGCCCATCCAATGCCTATCTTTTTGTTTCATCCCGCAAAATTTCTGTTGTTGTTGTTGCTTGTAATTCTTTTCTTAATTCAACGATTCGGCATTTTTCCGTCCCATCATCATTTTGTTGATTTAACCGGCACGCAAGGACCACGTGTTCTGGCGTCGAATTTTCTCCACATTGACACTGCGAGGATGCGACTATGTTCAGCTCAAATAATTTTGTCTTGTATGGCCCATGACCGCTAAGAAATTGGACCATACCATTACTCGGATTCTAGTTTTTCCATTCTAAACGTTCCTCAATGTTATTAATTAATCTAAATAATCTTCTAGATTTTATTGAATTTTCCCAACTGATTTGCCAATCTTTAACTATTGTTTCCTCTATATCCTATATACTAAGACTAGGAGAACATTCTGGGCAAAGCCCGTCCCGCATACCTTAGAAGTCTCACACTGATGGAATGCAGGAGTTTCTTGGAATGCCAGAACTCCGGCAATCCAAGAATCTCTAGGGACATGTCTGCCCCAAGGCAAGAAGAGCGAACACCTGCTCGTGATGCACGTCCCAGAAAGTGCACAACTTGTATTGTGCAATGGATGCAAAGAGGCTGGGGTGGACAGTAGATCCCTAATGCAAAAAATCTCTCGTAGGTTATTTTAGATTAGCGACCATGGGCTAGGGTAGATTATGTAAGATTAGGTTCGGTTATGTATCTTTACACTTTTCTTTCTTTCTTTCAAAATACATTTATACCTGTTTGTGCGAACCTGACCTTACCTAACCTCCGCTAACCCATGGTCACTAAAAATGCAAGAAAACAATTATTAATAATAAATGTGAACACATCTTGACACATTTTGCCAACATTGAAAACTGGAGCACAGGAATAATCAATCCTTGGAAGCATTCACAAAAGCTGTCGTAAGTGAAAATTTGAATACAAACTCTACGACTCCCCTAAGTTTGTACAGTATACTCGAATTCACTGAAGTCAGATATGCCATACTTACCCCAACCCAATGTGCAAATTAACCAGGGAAATCCCCCATGGGAGTCTGCGTATGGGCACACGTATAATGCATAATATTCAGTTTATCACGTTACTTTTTTATCAACAATATATCATCCCCTGTAAAATATGAAAAGGTTTTTAAGTTGTCTTCCTTATATATGGCGTAGTGAGACGTAATATATTCGTCTATAAATGTAGATAACAACTTCTCCTTCTTGTAATAAAATATCTCGGCGCATTAACTTTTTGTCCTGCTTGTATATAATAGAAGCACATAAATCCCCAGGATGCTTGTTATCGTTACGCTCCTATACATGCACATTTAATACTCCAGTGATACAGTTAGTGTGCCCGCTTTCTGGATTTTTATACTCATTGGGGCTACGGCTAACTCTCGTTGTATATCAACAGGAGTATACCAACGCTAAAAAGGGTCTTAAAGACACAATATAGCATTTAGTATCCGAAGAGAACAAAATAAAAGTAAAAAATTTAAGAGGGTTGAAACATTATATTTAATCTATGAATTTCCTCTGTCTCCCAATAACCTACATTCAATATACAAGTCATATGAATGTACAACTATTTGTATTTCTTTACATTTTACTATATACATACGTTGTCATGATCTTCCTAGGTGTTTTCCACTTAACAAGTGCTTATTTAAATATTATTCAAACCATTTACATCATAAAATTAACTTTGATACTTAAAGAAAACATTATTTAATCATTTAAACAACGCTCTAACGACAGTATATCTCGGTCCACTTGGCTCCAGATCGAAATATATGAAGTTAACATATGTCGTGACGTCATTCTTACTTCAGTTTATAGAATATACTTAAGTTACTCATTACCACAAAATGGCTGCCATATGTCCAAAATTGAGTTAACTCTACGAAATCCATTTCTGCTGGCATTGTTATCTTCATTAACGTTTGAATATTGAAATAGTAATGTAATAACAATATATAATATACAAAATGTATCTGAAATACAAATCTGACAGCCCTATGGCCGTAACATATATGCCCTCGAAGTTGAAGCAAAACAATAACCAAATTTGCAACAATTTTTCAATTTTTTTAACATTGGACACTGTGAAATTAATAATTAAATTAACTTGTTTAATAAAATCATTTGATGTGAAAATAATTATTCAAAATTCATCGTAAATTATTAACCTATCATTGATAGTAAATAAAAAAGGACATGAATCTTCAAAATTGTTAAATATTTGTGCAAATATTTGTGTTGTATGTACATTATGCTTTGTGCCATATTATCATGCTTTACGTTTACATTACATTATAGATAGTTCGATTTCACCATGTATTCGATAAAGATCTACATTAGCAAGATTGCCCACTTGTTGGTTAACTTGTTTTATTACAATTCTTCTTCTTCTGCGTCTCCCATGAAACTCTACTTCAAATTTCCTTAAAAGTATTTTTTTTCGGTACTACAAGATACTCAACTTTTCTGGTTCACGTATTCTGTTCCAAACTCTAGCACCATATTGATCATCTGCTTTGGCTCGTATCCTAGCTTTAGACTGTCTCCACAAATTGTACATCTCTTTGATTTCTCTCTGATTCATATATTTATCCTTCTTTTTATAATTACGTACTTGACTTTTATTCTCGCAAGATTCCTGGTTTTTTAATAAACCAGTCTTTCCTGATATTACACTTGAGTAATTGTTCCCGTATCTCGTTGTTAAATAATTAGATATAACATTTAGAAATTTACTATCGTCAATTTCCAAAATGAGTCTGCTTTATTTCTTTGTCACTATTTAGCTTTTTGGTCTCTTAAGTAGTGTGGTATCATAATCAATTACTAATTTTAAGGGATTAGTTGACCTTGGGTTCGGTACAATATTTCTCTTCCTTGAACATCTACTTTTACGATAAATACGTGACTTATGGTTTGCATCTCTTCCAATCTGACGTTTACTTTGCTTTTCATGTATTAATCGCTTTAGGTCTTTCCATCTCCTAAATCTTTTTTTGCCTTTATTTTTCCTTTTCAAGTTTTGTCCTTGATATTGTGGTGTAAATACTTGAGCATTGCAGTTTGTATTAACTCCCAAACTCATTTCATCATTTACTTTGCTTTTGTTACGAGAAGCTTTGTTTTTAGCCTTTAATTCCTTCCATTTTTGCAGATTCTTCTTACCCCTGAATCTTTCTCTGCGACCATATGTATTTGACTGCTTTGTTCCTGCTGGGTTTTCTTTATTATTCAGCCTAATTTGTTCATCATGAGTTGCTTCAGAAAACTCCTTACTATATGGCTTCATAACAGGTTTTGTCCTCTTTTGAGTAATATCTAATATTTGTTGCATTCCTATCCCAACGTCAGATTTTACTTGGTTATAGGTATCTAAACTACTGCCTAGAGATGTATGTACAACAAAAGGTCTGATTCTACATACTTTAGTTAGTTGTTTCTCTTTTCCAATTTTGTGCGGTTTAAACTGACTGTAAGTTAACTCACAAACTTGCTTAGTACTTAAGTCACAATTCTCTTCACAAACATCATGAATGTATTTATTATTGACTGGAACATTAGTAGTCATTTCCTGCATTGCTTGAGTTGTATTAATATGAAAACCCTTTTGAACTATGTTAGTCGAGCTCATTTGCGTACTCTTAGATATCATTATATTTTGAGCATCTCGTCCTTTATTTTGTACTATCTTATTATTCCAAGACTTCACTCTCGTGTGAATTTGTGTTCCTGCGATATCATTATTTATATATACATTATTTTTTGCACAGCTATTAATCCCATTGATTACATGGACTTCATCTTGAAAATATTACTAATGTTTAGAAATATTATTATTTTCTATCATGCCATCGCCACGTATTGCCCCCACGTATATCAGTAGTCGATCTACGTACTTTAATATGGAAAACATAAATATAGTCATAAGAACGAGACTGCTCAATAAAAGTTCATAGCACCCAAGTTTGTGGCACGCTTTCCACATAACTTGAGAATGTAACAAGAATGTACAACCTTTCAGTAACTATAGTGTTTGTGTAAACATGTTGTGTTGTACTAAGAAATATTTGACGAAATATACATAAGAAATTTGCATTATTTCTAATAAGTTGTTTTGGAATTTTACTATACGTTTGTGCTAAGTAAAAACAATCCATTCCTTTATGTCTACCCTGTGTGAAGTAGTTTCGTACTTCACTCTGATCCTCTAATATATAGTCATCAAATATAATAACAGACCATTTCTTACAATCTTCTAACTTTATAACAGAGGGTTTGAATGTAGCCAACTGATAACGAAACCTTTCTTGTAAATCATTATAAATGTGCTTCAGTTGTTGATTTTTGGCTTGTTCTAAGCGTTTAGAAAATACGTATAAATGTCAACCATTCCAATAAAGCCAATTTGGAGCTAGAATGAAATCATCAATAACTAATGTTGTTTTTCCGCAACCTGATGTGACTATTGTTAAGCAAAGAATGTTATTAGGAAGAAGTTCACCATTCAACTTATCATAATCATTAGGTAGCGAAAGTCTTTTCTTAACATTTTACATATTATGATTAATTAACTACATTATAGCATCGAAATCGATCGAAGAATTATGGTCTCAAGATAAACCTAACCATTTAACATACGCCTTGCTTTTAGTTCTACGTATAACCTTTTCAATTAAGTATACATGAGGGTGTTTGGTCTTCGTTAGTTCTTGCTCATAAAAACGACCCTTAATAATCTCATTGCGCTCATCTTTTAAGTGATTTGTAGGTGGATCAGTCTTAAAACAGTCGCTATTTGAAATATTTCTGTGCTCCAAATGCGAGTCAAGCCTCTTCAAACTTATTTTTAAACTTGCTAATTCGAACATACTCTCCTACACTATATTTCGCCTTCGAGGATGCTATATACCTCTTGCTATAGACTGTTGATATTAATTTTTGTTCGTTTTCTTTCTTCACGGAGTCAATAGGTTTCATTTTTACCGTGCTATGTGTTTTATTATTATACATCTTCAATAATGCTTGTAATATACTGTATTATGCCATTTATAATTACCTTGCAGTGTGAATTGTTTCCACATCAAATTGCGTGATGTTTTATTAAAACGTTCAACAATACTAGCTTTTTATCACTGTATGAAGAGTAATGATTATTAAATTTTTGCTTCATTAATTTAATAAACTCTTTAATATAAAACTCGCTGCCACGATCTCTTTGTAAATACTTTGGTGCTTGTTGAGTCGCTTCGAGTATTGAATTAAACGCTTGTGTAACTTCATTCCCTGTTTTATTTTTAACTGGTACAGCCCATGTATACTTCCTAAAAGTGTCAATAATGGTTAGAATATAAGAATATCCTGTATTTAATTTAGCTAAGCCCTTCAAGTTTCCAGAGTTCATTTCAACGAAATCTGTTTGTCATAAATCACGTATACCCTTCCTTACAACAGGTGTTCGCATATAATTCCGTCTTGCGGGATTGTGTAGTTCTTCAACAATAGCTAATCTACTATTCATTCTATTGAGAATTATTTTAGATTAAAAAAAACAAAGTTCTATCGAGAACTTTTTAAGATCGAGAAATCAATTGAGCAATAAAGATTAAATCAATAGATGTTGGGTATTCGTCAAATGAAAATTTATCTGGTCGAATTACAAGCACATCACATTCTACAACATCAAACTCATGAAGTACATTTTCATCTTCAGATGGTGCATCTGGTACTCTGCTACCTTCATGTATTCCTAATGATAGATTGCCAAACTTTTGTCCACCGCTCGCTGAATATATATCAAGAATAAGAAACTCTTTATTCTTCTTAATCCAATGAAAACCAATAAATTTTAGCTTACCCAAAAATATATTTCGCAATAGGGTGTATTCATATTAAAGAGATATACTTAACCACTAATATTACCACGCGTGAAGTCATGTTACTTATTAGGTACTGAATAAATTTTAAAGAACTGAACACTATGTAAATTATGTATTGATGTTAACAATTCATTAGATTTAGCGTATATGGCTCTATACACATCGGTTTTTAACTTCTTGGTCTTTCAGTTTTGCAACAATTTCATTCTTTATTTTATCGTTATTAGAATTAAAGTCTGTTATCGATATGAAATTTGTAATACTAACTAGCACCTCCAAAAGTTTCGTCACTGTGGGCATTAGAGATATTGATGCTTGTACATTACGCAAGTCATTAATATAAGCATATTTTTAGGTAAGTTATTAAGAGTATTAGTCACAGAATCATATTTCGTTTCTAAATCACTAATTTGTTTCTGAATATCAGCAATGAGAGTGTTATGTGTTAGTGTAGAATCCTCTAACTTTTTAACATATCCTTTAACCCACTACCTATTTCATTAACACCATTAACAGAAATGAATTTTGAATGTTCTTTTATTACGTATTTAACTTCATTTTGAACGCTCGTCAACACTTCTTGTATACCGGAAAGATCTTCTAACGTTGGAAGGAATTATATACTAGTTTCAAGGTTTTGCAATTGAACCTTAATAGTATTTATCACATCAGGGAGATTTTCTGCTGTCTCGATTACAGTTTGAATATTACTTATTGTTTTTTTTATTATTTCTACTTCTTGCGAAGTTGGGAGTGTGTTAATAGTTTCTTGGAGAGCAGTTAATTTTGATTTTATTTCATTTTGATTTGTAGCTAATTCACTTAAATTCCTACGTATACTCTCGATATCAGATTGTTTCGGTGTATTCTTTTGAATTTCAATTAGATCACTTTGAACAGTGCTTACAACATGCTGAAGATTAATTAAATATGTAGGAAGATTAAAACCCTCTAATTTATTTTTTAACTTTGCAAGCAGTTCCTGTAAACTACTTACCTCAGTGTAAATGTTATTCACAATGGTCTGTAGATTCTTTAATTCAATTTGAATATTTGTGTGTTCTGATACGTTATTAATTATTGTTTCAAACTCACCGAGCTTTTTACTAACTTCTGATACATCACTTAATTTCACTATAAACAGGTAGGTTGGTTAGATCGTCACGGAGTTTATCTGACTCATCACTAATAGTTTTAAGTTCATTTTGTAGAGTTGCAATAACTTCTTGCATCTTTTGAAGATCTTCTTGAGAGGGATTATTTTGAAGAGCATTTTCTACTGCATTCACAGCTGTTTGGAGACCATTAAATGTACGTTGTAGCTCCGTAAGGTTTTTATTCAAATTATTGACTAAATCTTGAGCAGCAATGTTTGTAATGAATTGATTCTTTATTAATTGTACTTCATTTTGAATTGTTATAATATTTTGAACTTCGGTTAAATCATTTTTATTTACTAGCTGTGAATACATAAGAATAACACTCTTCAACTCATTATGATGCTTTCGAAATAGATCTAGTATATGCTGTTGAGCTTCAGTGATTTCAGTTTCAATATTTGAAGATAATGTATTTCGTAATGCGTTAATTTAACCCTTTAATACTTTAATTCTTTGATCTAATACAGTTAATTGACTTTCATTAATATTTGAAGGAGCATCAGATAATGGCTCATGCTCATGCGACTTATATCGGGGGAATCCAAATAAATAAGTCGGCATAATAAATAATAATAAACTATATTATAATAAAATGTATAGAAAAAATTCAAAAAGGTAACAAAAAAGTTTTATAAACACACATAAAATGTGCTTTATTAACATTCGAACAAGACATAGAACTTACTTAGTAACTATGTATAACCCTTACTAACTATTTAACCCTTACAGTTACACAAATGTAAATTAACATGACTCTCCAGGGGTTGAAGGTTGAAGACACTTCACAAATTATTTCAGCCTCATTATTAATAATTTTTAGATGACCCCATGGAAATGTGTGTATTTTACAACTACGTTTATCATCCCCAGGGTCTAGGGTTAATTTCTCCTGTTTTACAGTGTGAGGTGAATGCAAACGTGACTGGATTTGCTATTGATCTTTCGTTAATACTTGATTTGAAATTGAACAGTTCTTAAAATCAGCAAAATCAATTTCATTTTTAATAATATTTTTCCATACCCCTTTAGCTCTCTTTATTTCTGTATTTTCTACTGTATTCATAGCATACACTTTTGATCTTAAACTTACAAATTCATCAAGAAGTACGCCTCCTAACTCGTCTTTCATTTTACCAGGTATCTCATTAACTAAAGGAATATTGTATTGATTGTTTTGGGGTAATGTATGGTGTTCAAGTATTCATTGACTTCATATTTTCATAAAATGTTTGGCAAATAATATAATAAATAAGAGAATCTGTGTCAGTGTATGCAACAGTATGATTCTTTCCTTACTTGGGTTTCATCACTGCATAATGAAATTCATACATATTCAATTTCGAAAGATCCAAAATGGTGCTTCCGACGTACACAAATTTATTTAATTTAACAAATTTTGTTAACATCTGAATGAGTACGAAATCTTCCGAATATATCGTTCGTGACTTGAATTGCGGCATAGCAATGAGTTTCTTAGCTTTTCTTTTATTATAAACGAGTCTTACATCCGTGTAGTTTCTTACATTCTTCATGGCTTTCCCAAACACGCAGTTAATCATAAGTTTATAGAAATCTTTCTCGAATTTTGTTGAGGCTTTTGTGCGGAGTCCAGTGTTAAAATCAATGTATGGTTTAAGCCATTTTGATTGGGAAAACCATAGAATTCGGTAAACGTTCATAAGTATTAAGCTGTGGGTGAGATAGAAATTTTATCAACCGAAAATGTACAACGTAATTTCTTTTTGGATTGAGTGTTAACAACATTTTTTTATTCTTTCCGTTAGGTAGGGTTATATTCTCAGGGTTATAAAATCTGCTTGATCATCATGTAACTCTTCTGGATAATCCAAATCTATCTCCGCAAAGAAACCTTGTTCACCTTCATCAGGGTAATAACCCTTCATAGAATAACCATAGTGATTAGTTGCATCAAGATATATAGCGAACGAGCTTTCTTTTTGGGGATGGAGTTCACTGCCAAGGAACACATTGTTAGCTTTCATATACCTTAAACTACACTCTGACATACCACCACGAATTGATTTTTCAATAAAGAGGTGCATGTCAATTTCAGAAAATAAGTCTAATTCTATTTTAGATTTATAGAGCATAGCCTTCCAAGATAACCCGGGGGAAGTGTAGGAAAAAGCGGGATCAATTTCATAGGACTGGATGCATGTGTTGCGAAAATTTTCCAAAACATCAATTATTAGATAATGATCATAAAAATCCTCAAATGTTTTACATTCGAATTTTCCCCACACTTGCTGATAATCTTCATCACTGCACTCACAGTCTTTAAGTATGTTATCAAATGGTTTTTGTGGAGGTAGTTTTTTCATCAAATTTTGAGAGGCCTGTAAAATAATCATAGTGGAAGATACATTTTCTACGACTTTAATTGAATTTCACATCATCGGGGAAATATTAGCGAGTGTATTTTAGTTCTTTGGGCTTACGTTTTTGAACTAATTCTTCAAGGTAGTAGGGTAGGAAACGGTACAAATCTGAAAAGTGTAATTCAATTTTTCTACCATTATCGAGATGGAACCACTTTGAAATTGAAATAAATTTTTCCTCACTTTCTGCAATAGGTTTTATTTCTTCCGGAAAACCCTCCAATTCTTTCACGAACAGATGGGCATCATATGATGATAACCCATGCATGAAACAGGGTATAAACTTTTGTTTTCTTACTAGTTCGCTGCAGTTGTTACAAAGAGGATTGAAGTAAGTTCCTGTAAGATGGCAATGGTGACGAGCTTTTCGATTAATTTCATTTTATTCTTTACCGCAAATAGGGCATTCCTCTGATTTTTCATAGTCGAAGGTTTCCTGCGAGGTTAAGGGATTCCTTGGCAAATCCAGATTTAATCTATTATCAATTTTTTTTCTAAATCATCCCTCATACTTTTTAAGAAATGTTGTGCCGGATTATCATCTTTATATAACTGAAGTTCGGTTGGGGTATTATCAGACCAGCAGATTCACGTAGTTGAATGTTGGTAGCTTTTCGCCCACGACGTTCACTAACAGGCTGCAAAAAACTTTCGAAATCTGCTACCATAACAACATTAGCTTTCAAAAATGAAGGGTCTGTTGTAAATGTAATTGTTGAACCAGGAGCAGACATTTCGACACGAGTTGGTTCATGCTCCCGACAAAAAATTCGTGTTCTGTTAGTTTAGTGATAAAGTGAGAAGAACACCGCTTACAGAAATGATATTGATGGCAAACGCTAGTTTTCTGACTCCTTATTAGTCTAGAAACATTTCTTATTAAGCAGTAGTGCCCAGTTGTTGATAGTGCTACCGTTGCTGTTGATGTTGCTACTACTGCTGGTGTTGCTGCCTTTACAAACAGTAACACTATATCCGTTTCTTTACATTGTTGTTCACTGATGTGTAGCACTTGTTCTTTTTAATTTTTTTTATTTTTAGCTATTCCAAACACATTGATTGAAATTGGCGGGTTCGGAAACTTTTCGTTATACTTTTGCTCGAATTTAGAGACATCATGCATACTTACCGGAAAATTAATGTTACTTTCTTCGATAATAGGCAGTATTTCATTCACATAACACTCATAATAAAAAACTTGGTTAGGATTTTTTCTCCAATGAACAGGATGAAATTTCGCTAACACTGCATATCAAAAAACATTTCTGAACATTAGTTTGAACATTAACAACAGCGCGTTTATTCTTGATATGTTCACGAAGTTCGATGTAGCATGAAGCTGATATGGGGTTATATACGTTAACATGCACTTCAAGTTTATGATTTCGAGCAGAGTATTTACCAGCCTGAACCTTTAATTGCTCTATCTTCCTGATTTGCTTTTAATTCACTAAACATGTCATTAATTACACCTTCCTTGACTGTAGATTTGAAAAATAACTTATTTCCGCTATGCACTGGATAATTTTGTATTTCATCACCCGTTTTAGTTTTTTACATAAAATTCGCACTCAAAATAAAATTAATTTTCAACATAGCTTCATTTTCACACATTTTCTCCAAAAATGTTCACATTCTTTTTTATAGAGGTAAGAAAAGATTGAGTATTCCCACTGTTTTTTTCCTCGAGTTTATAATCGCAGAATATTTTTTCGAATGCTTCTCTTATCGGTGTATAAGAATGTTTAATTCTCATGTGTCGATCAAAATGTTTTTTCGTTATTTCTTTATCACACACAGCACAATTAATAGTTGCTAGTTTTCGCTTTTTTTAAAGGCTCTATTTCTGCTTCACTTTTAAGGTGAGGATGTTTGCGTTTGATATGCCTATTATTATTCTTTTTTAACATTTCCTCACTTCAATATAAACATTGAATTTTCTCCATTTTTTTCGAGGAGGAAAGGAAAAACTATATTATATTTCGATAAAATACTTTTTCTTCTTCACTATGTTTTCCTAGAATACTTGCAATATATTTCTTGCACATAAGAAAAGTAGTTATTTTGTTAATTTCCAATGAACGATAGAGTATATTAACGAGTTTTTCAGTTAAACGACTTTACCCCGTTTTCTCTATTAAAAATAATATTAGTTAAAACCACATAAGAAGATTACCATCAAATACTCAGCATCTAAAACAAAATATTAAGTTGAAAAGATAATCCACAAGTCACTCTTGCTATGAATACTCTCTGATGCTAAGCTTAGAACTGAAAATAATTATATCTCTCTTTATGAGTGAGTACCTTTTCATCCAACACCCATCACGTCATGTTATATAAAAAGGAAATTTTTACAATAGAAATTCAAGGTATTTCATTTACGAATAGATGATAAAAAGTTTGTTTTCATAGATTACATCTCTGTTATTCGCTACTGCATACATAGACCTTGAAGCATAAATGACATTTAAACGACCTATGGTATTATATAACCTTCAGTCAAAACTCAGGCAAACTGTTCCACGTAGAAATAATAGCAAGCCTAAAAAGATCAAGGTTAATTTTTTGATTTCAATAGATTTGAAACAAAAAATTTGCTCTTCGATGAGAAGAATTCTGCATTGTTAGTTACTTCCGTTTTAATAGTTACGCAATAAAGCACAACAACTTTCGTTTATTAAAGAGCTGCTGCTTTTTTCATTTATACAAAATGCTAAGCAATACATAAAAATTCTGAACTGAGAGAAATCATTTTTTCAAAAACGAATAAAAACAGCAAAGTTTTTCATTTTTGATTCTTTCATAGAATTTTAAACCAAAAGAAAATATTCATTGCCGCAGTAACTAAATATTATTATTCGAAACAACAAGTAGTTTATAGCTACAGTAATAAGCAACATCTTTTACACTTTCAATTACAAACAATTAGATATAAATATATATATAGAGAGAGAAAGGAGAAAGTAATGGGCATGTGCATGTTAAAAGTGTTATTCCGACATTCACCTGGTTTAAAGCAGAATTGAAGTAAAAAAATAAATGAAAGGGAGCAGCTAGCGATACACTTCTAATCGCGTTCACGTAAAAAAGCTAATTACTAATTGGTTAGCTGTAAAAACTATTCAAAAAGTTGGCAGCAATATCGGTAGATGGGGTAATAATTAGGTACTTGAATAGCAATGTCGATAGATGGCGGTAATAATTAGGTAGTTGATAGCAATATCGGTAGATTGCGATAATAATTAGGTAGATGATAGCAAGTCGGTAGATGGGGTAATAATTAGAGTTGTTGATAACACCGGTAGATGGTGGGAACTGTAGTTAAGAGCAACACTCTAAATAGTGAATAATAATCAAATAGTTCGTAATAATAATAATAGTAGATGACGGTAATAATCAAGTAGTTTTTTTAATATATTTTTTAGTTATTTTGAAGATATTGGATCTAATGTGGTCCTATTGCCAATTTTTTTATCACATCTTTATGCAACTTCGAAATTAGGTAGATTATGGTCAGAAATGACAAGGTGTTTATAAGGGGAGACTTTTCAATTGATTTTTGCGATATTTTGAGCCGTTTTCGAGATATCGGGCCTAATGGTTCATAACTGCTAAATTTTGCTATTTTATACGGTTACAAAACAAGGTAGTAAAAGAGAATAAAAAGTAACTACATCTGGTAACAAGAAAGTAACTGTATCTAGTTCCAAATTTTAGCTAAAGGTGCCTAATTTGAGATCAAGTGCCATCACCTTACTACACTTTTAATCAAGTAATTAAGAGTGACATCGATAGATGGCGGTCATAATCAAGTGGTTCATGATAACGCCGGTAGATGGTGGTAATAGCTAGGTAATTAAAAAGTCTCAGTATTTAGAGAAATTGCCGCTAGAGGGGGTAGTGGCGCTAGTCGGAGCAGTGGGTCAATCTCCTATCTTCCCCATTTTAATAAGTGCCGTAGAACATAAAGATTTGTATTACTACAGGTTTTGAATCTCTGCTACTCACTTTCAATACTCAGAAGTCTGACATCGTTCCAACGAACTAGTGTTCTTAATTGAAGCTAACCCTCCAGAAATATCATTACTACTTTCAGCGGCTGGTTTCTCAAAACTTTTGGGACAATATTACTAGTCTTTACACTATTAATATAAATTCGCTACACAAGTTCCAGTTTCTCAAACTTACAGTTGTAAAATACTAGCTACAAGTCCACGGACTAGTATCACAACGTGACTAGTATTACTAGTGATTCTGTTTCTCGAAACAACAGTGTAGTAGTCTACACTTGTAACCCACAAGTAAATGTCCACAATTATCTGCAGACTTAGTAGGGTATGTAGATGGATCGTTACAAGTCAGGACTTTTTACTGGAAAAGTATAATTGATAAGAGAGTCTGGAAACGGAATTACGTGCATACATTTTTAAAATGGATTCTAATTTTTTTTAAATTAATATGGAATGGTTCCGCATCACTCTAAAAATGCAATGTCTCTCCACCATAAATATTCATCCGATAACTGAGATGCTGTAGTCAAGTCAAACGCACTTACTTAAAATGTATTATTATTGTAGTCTAAATATAACTTGTTAATATATTTTCTGAGTTCAATATTGTGTACCATTTTCAAGTAATTTCATACTATAAAGTTTTTGAGAGGTAGTCTTGAGGATCTAAAATCTGAAATCACATCGTTAAAAGTTTCTAGTACATGACATTTCTGGAATAGAATAATTGTTTTCTGTTAACTTGAATCTGAAATTATTTGTAATCAGTTACTAACCTTATTTTGAAAGTATGTGTCTGAAATATTTAACTGTGGCAAGTCTTGATTAGCGTAAAAATGCACCTAGGTATTAATTTGTTTCTAAGTATACAGTTCATTATCATATTTCTCGTAAACTTGTATCAAAAGAAAACTTGTCATTTGAATTCTAAAATGATTCCAACTTTATTAATTTTGCACTATATTAATGTTTTTCTTATGTTGCCTCATTTTTAATATAATACTCTTTTTCTTGTGTTGTTTCTAAACACAATAAAGAGAAGACAATTTGGTTATATCCATTTTCAGAAGTAGAGCAGAAAGTTTTTTGTTTTGTTTTGTTTAACTTTGGTTGGCTTGCATTTTCACCTAAGTAGATACATAATTCTTGCCAACCAATTTCGAAAATTTAATACTTAAAAGTGTTCCAAAATTGTTGACCGTATCTACACCAAACTTGACATTTAGGTAGACTACTAGAACAGATACAATCTGCACTGTAGTTAAGTACTAGCAAACAATTTTAAGAACGATACCATCTGTGAGTGATGCCAACATATTTTATTGATCATGCACCAATGGGCGGATATATCAGCAAGTTGTTAATACTTTCCCCACTTAGGTTTTCTAGGAGATTGTCTTCAGGTTCAGGATACAAATATCGAGTGTTACCTTAAGTAAGACCTTTGCTGCTACCTTCACACTTCGTACACCGAAATAGTGCTCGCCAAGGGTTATCTTCAGCAACGTGACGAACTTAGCTCCTAGCATCCTGAAGGGCTCATACAAACCAGAATATATAAATTAGTTATTTGACACTTAGCAATACATAAAATTACACCAATATATATAAAGAGAATAGATAGTAGCACGTGTTTTCACGAACATGGAACAAAAACTACGAATCAGAATTAATCTACAAAAATCATTGTCCGTAAATATAAAATATGTTTACGGAGACAATTTTTCAATGTTGAAAACTGGCGGAATGACACAGGTGAAAGTAACATACATGGAAACACAAAGACGTGAAAGTGAGCGGCAGTAGATCAGTTGGTAGAGCATTGGCTCAACAATAAGAATATCCTGGGAATGATCACAGTGGCAGCCTACCGTGACTGAGGTTTCTCTAGGGTTTTCTTCGGTCACACCACGCAATTCTGATATCTCCCAAAACGAATTTCGTTGCCTCCCCAGATGAAACTGGTAACCTAACCTAGCTGTACTTAACCAGAAATATACATGCGTCTTACGTCTTATCAATAGACAAAAAAAATATAGTTATTAGTGCTAACAGGCACAAAATTTGCATTTAAATATTAATCAATATTCAGGTTCGCAAAACACACGGGTCGCAAAACGCTCGCCACCGTGAGAACCAAATAGTTAATTTGAATTTGATTAACCTAACCAAATCATTGTTAGTATAATATCTGCGTTATCGTAACATTATTTCACTGAACCGGTCGTTAAACTCGGAACGATCGAATCGGGAATTCTGCCAGAATTTTCAGTTTACGGGTATGTAGCCGAAGTAAGGGGTTTTTGCAGGGTTTATATCGATTTCTAAACGTAAAAGTCTTTAAGCTGGTGTGTGTGTTCCTCGATTTATAGAACGACATCTCCATTAACGAATGTCTGGAAGGATCACCTGATCCCATACAGAAAAAGCACGCCCGAGTCAACGTATACCTAATGCTAAGAAGGGGTTTTATTAAGGCGATGTGGAATTTGTCTTTCTATTTATACTCTTGTCTATTCAGTTGAACATTGCTTAGTATCAAGGCATGGGAAATGTTTTTTTTTTATGTCTTATAGATAGTCCCTCTTCGTTCTAGATTAGAGCATATGCTTGAAATGGCAAAACAAATTCATTCTCGTTACGAAAGGAATAATATTTATGTCCGTGTTAGCCTTCAACATATAAACCTCAAATATGAAAAGTAGAACAATTCGTAGAAAATATATAATTAATTGACATCATCGTACAGTGTGATTTACGACGACACTGGATCTTTTAAGCTTCAATTCACTATTTCAACTTGGTGCTTGAACTTGAATTTATTTAAAACGTTTAGGAAACTTCCGGTTCAGTACGAATATCTCTACTTAGGGACACAAGTGGTTTGAGCTCATGTAGGTCCCATTAGCTATATATTCCTAATCAGTAGTTAAATTTTGCATAGGCTACAACGTAAATTTCCGTAGTACTTAAATTCAATTTTAATGTATAATCATATCATGTAAGATGCAAAAGTTTTATTTATAACTTTTACATTTAAGTTACTACTGAATTTAGTGAAAGTAAAAAAATATATCTAATTTCTTCGACGGGGTTCGAATCACCGACTCTAAAAATCAAAATAATTAAAATTAACGTGTCTTAACCAAGTGCGCCACAAAGCTGAGGGGTGGTACAACACACTTCAACATGTATTAGTAGCATTACAAAATTAGCATGCGTTCCACCTATTTCAATCATTTTTTTTGTAAAAAACGTCTCCGAATACGGCTGGAAATGTTTAAAAGAACAATGATTTGTCTACTGTATCGTTTGAAAAGAATATTTGGATACACGTGCAGTAAATCTGGAACTTATCATTACCTTCGACACACACGAGGGATTCCTGTTGTAAAATGGGGCTTGATGACAGACGCAGCAACAACACAAATAGCTACTAACTCTTGTTTATTTTTTCTGTGTATTTGAGCCTTCCTGCTCATTGGAGTATGGCAGGTGTTTAGCGAATTCGTTTGTTAATAAAGAAAACGGGAGAAGTGGGGGGACAAGGGAGCGTCCAGAATACCTAAATCTAAGTATTGAACAAGTGGCGTAGGACAGACGTTATACAGTTTTTTGAAGGAGGATTGGCGTGCGTAAATTTGCACGGCCAGGTGCGAGTTTGGTTTGTATAAAGTTTAGGTAATGTATTACTTCGAAAGAAAAATATGCAAAGCACCACGCCATGCTTTACCCCGGCTTAATTGTTTGTTTGATATTAACATTCTAAATGAGCTGGAAAGCTTCTAAGGACAGAACCTACAGTTCTTGGTAAAGTGGGCTCCGAACTACTCCTACCAAGAAGTATTCAAATATGCGAATCTCTGATACGGTATCCCAGGAATCTTCGAATAGTCGGAGTTCTAGTTCTGACGTACTTTTATTGGCACGTGTATAATTGGTGTTCAGGCTCATGAGGACTGGCTTAATTTCCATATCCTCATCCTCAGATCCTCAAAATCATTAGTATTCAATTTTGTTCTCGCTTTCATCCAAACTTAACTTTAAGTGCGAAATTCAACCTCGACCTCACTCAACCATAACCGAAGAACCTCGACCTCACTTAACCTCAACCTCAATCTACCGAGCCGCCGTAGCTCAGTGGTAGAGCGTTGGTGTACCATTCGGGATGGTGTGGGTTCAATCCCAGCGACCGACCATCTTGACTCAGGTTTCTCCAGGGGTTTTCCTCAGTCGCATCAAACAAACGCCGGGATAGACTTTTCCTCATCCTTCCGGACCTCTATTCCGGCCTGAGCCGTGGATGCCTAAAGGCCATAAATAAAATTCAAATTCGACCTCGATCTGACTCAAATCTCAACCTTATGATGAAACTTCAATCTCAACCTCACTCAACCTGAGCCTCACGACGGAACTTATACCTCGATCTCACTCAATCTCACAAGGAACATGATCCCCAATCTCATTATAACCTCACGATTTAACTTCAACTTTGACCTCAATTAACTTCGACCTCAGAATGGAGTTATAAACTTGACCTCACTCAACATTAACCTTGCTCTGACTCAACCTTACAATGAACCGCGACCTCACAAACTTACGAGGAACTTAAACCTCCACCTGTTTCAACCTCACAATGAAACATTAACCTCAACCTCACAAACTTAAGCTCGCGTATAGAGGTGTAGGAGAGATGAGGTTGAGGTTGGGCCTCGTGAGGTTTAACACCTGAGTGCTGTCGAGGCTAAAGTTACATCGTAAGGCTGAGTTAGGTCAATGTTGAAGATCCATCCTGAGGCTGAGGTTGAAGTTCTATCGTGAGTTGGACGTTAAGTAAGGTCGAGATTGAAGTTCTATCGTTAGGTTGTTGATGTTGATGTTCTATCGTGAGGTCTAGGATGATAGTGTCCATCTGAAGTTTAGTGAGGGGAGGTGAAGGCTTAATCGTGAAATTTAGGCTCAGTGAGGTCGATGTTGAAGTTTCCATGAAGTTGAGAGCGGTCGAGGTTAATGTTTCGTCGTGAGGTTGAGAGACGTCGGAGTTAAAGTTCTATCATGAGGTTGAGATTGAAGTTTTGAGTACCTTATGCACGTAATGCATTTCCTAAGCTAGGAAAGTTACTGTCTGTGTAGATAAAGAAAAAGACGACGATTAACAAATATTGGATGGAAGATGAAAAAACGTATGTGGGTGTTTAGAGCACAACTATACGAATAAATCATTGGCCTTAAGCGTCCAGTTTTCTTGTACTTCTTTAACACAGAACAACTGTAAAATGTGTTGCGAAGGTTATTAGAAGTAAAATCTATGGTGCAGTGGCTTCGTCTTGACCTTTCATTCTGATAATCCGGGTTCGATCCCCCAGTCAGCGCCGTGATTTTTCGACTAAAATTGATAGCATCAACTATTTACAGAACTCAATCAGAATTTCTCCTTGGGTCTGAGAGAAGAAGCACCGCTAGCTAGAATCAGAATGTAAACCGTGTGTTTGCGTTTGTTCCTTAGGATAATAATAAATCAATCTATAGTTTCAAGGTTTTCATTGATCTTTCTCTATCCTTCCCTTTCTTTCCATGACTTCGTCAATTCCATTTTTCGCTTTCTTTCTTGCTCATTCCTTCTCCTACACACACTCTCTGTCATTATGTGTGTGTGTGTGTGTTTATTATATCTCTGCAGATTATTATAAACATTAGTTTATTCGTGTCGTGAGGAAAATAGCCTGGTAACATCTCAGTAAGGATAAATGGAACCTTTCAATTACTAAGCCAACGCTATAGCAACTGAGCTACGGCCACTTGATCCATCTTGGTCTCCATGTTGATCCACCCACGCGGCATTAAAAAGTAATTTGCCGATTAACAGGTTTTGCGAAATGCGTTAGGGAGTCGACCAGGTTCTAAATTGTAGGTACCACCCCTTTACATGCCTGTTGTGGCTGAGGAAAACACAGGGAAAACCTAAGTCAGGACAGTTGCCTGCCCGCTGGAACTGAACCGGGGACCTACCGAATACGAAAGAAACGCTGTACAAAAGTAAGATATGATGGCCCTTTGGAACAAAACATACTCATATCTGATTTATCACACGCACGCCCACGCACAAATATTTTTCTGGAAAGGGAAAGGTCTTAATTTATCTAAGATATTCTTTATATGATGCCTAAAGATTAACTCTTTTATCTGTATCTGTTGAATATCTATCTATCTATCTATCTATCTATCTATCTATCTATCTATATGTATATATATATATATATATATAGAGAGAGAGAGAGAGAGAGAGAGAGAGAGAGAGAGAGAGAGAAAGAGAAAGAGAAAGAGAAAGAGAGAGAGAAATTATATTTATTATAACTTATAGCTTGGCACATAACATATTTTGTATATTTTGCAACTAACATTTTTTTTTGTAAATTATAAACGTAAATAACAACATATTATCAAAAATTATAAAACATAAATATAGTCCCCCATTTTTAAGAACTGATAGAAACATGATTTCTCTTGTTTTTAGTGCATGACGTTAGTGTTCTATGGAATATTCGATTATTAAGAAATACCTAGTAACCATAGGTTTCAACGTTCATTTTCGTTTCTCCATGTTCGGTAAGGATCTTTGCTACTGGACAATTTAAATTACACTTTTCAGTAAATTTGAACCAGTGGTTCACCCAATGTATTACGTTCCCTCTTTTGGTTTCTGAAATGGGACTCTCCTACGTTTCTTCATTACTTGCTACATACTACAAGAGATCATAAATATTTCTTTCAGAACCCAGGACATATGATAATGTTTTCTGTTAAAGAAAAGAAAATTCCAACCCTTGCTCGTTTGCGCACACACTCTCAGAATCACACACCGCCCACTCTACGTTAGTTGGGTGGCCTATCTTCTAGACTTAGAGAAAAATCGTGTTTAATAAAGTCATGTAAAGATTATATTGGCCATGATAGTACATGCATGTGATCAAGTTTAAACAATTTGCAAGCATTTCCGAAATCAAACGACTGAAGAAATAAACAATCATAACAAGTGTTGAAAAACAAAACCATTCTACACCATAAAGGAATTTTTAACAAAAAAATTATGCATAAGATGTAACAAATCGGATGCGATTATTCATAGATTGAAACAGTGTCGTAACAGTAAAACCATATGCAAAAACTTCCAAACTATTATAGCAAGAATTTGTTAAATATAGTACTATGACTATTACTCCCAAAAGTATAGTGTATCGTCCAGAATTTAAATACCTTCCACAGAATAAAAAGGGGAATTCGTTGTCAATTAGAACACTACATATACTACTGATTGAACGTGATATAGACAACAAAACTGTGCATTAAGCATATACACTTGGTATATCATGCACTGGGCACACAGTTCCGAATAAAAACTATGCATATTTTGTAAGATCTATATATTAAAGTAGTTATTTGTTAATTTAGCAGTTTAGAATAGTTTTGTTCTAAAAAAATTGATTTGGCCTATTATGACATTATAAAATTGTTGAAGTTGTAAAATATAGTCAAACAATAAAAAATGTTGGAGCATTCGCTTTCGTTTAAAAAAAAATGACATAACCAGAATTTGAAACAGACCGTTACAGACCAAGATGTCCTGCCCCTGCCCCAACGCCATCTGTCCGCGGTTGATGGAACTGCGTCCACCTGACTGACGGCTTTGGGATCAGCACTGCGCGTCGCCTCTAGAGCAATGTTTGAACAAATGTTTTGGCAGAGGCTGCTGGTATGGTTACTCCCGTAACTGTGTGTTTTCTCTATAGCATTTTTCTTGTATCTATATCTAATGTGATTTTTCACATAGAAACAATAAATAATCCACTTTATTCGTGTAGAAGCTGGTGAGTGGCGAGTAGTAGTGTTTTCAAACTAGTTCGTGACCCTTTTACTATTTATGCTTGTTTATTCTAGAATAAAAGCATTCTATCTAAAATGCTTTTTGTGTTAATTTTCTATTTTGGGGCAAGACAGCTGTGTTCCTACTGAGTCAATTCTTCAGGGTTTCCAGTCTCCATTGTAGAAGTTATTAACATATATATTAGGCTACGGGCAACCATAAACAGAATATGAGACGGATATGAAAAAGATAGGAAAGGATCTTTCTTTATCTATAGGAACGAAAAGAATTATTTTTATTTTTATTTACATTGTTATATTGTTGTGTCTTGGTAAAACGTCATTCATTGAAATAGTTGGGATGCTCTTCGTAATGCGATTTATGTAAAATGATCCAAATAATTTATTGTATATAATGTCTGAAGCACTTGGTTATATGCTTCTTCATGAACTGTAATGGGATTTTTAGCAAACAAATATAAGGCATATTAGAGAGAGCACTTCAATCATCCTAATATATGTGTGTATTTAAGGAGTTGATACTGTTTAGTGCTACTGTAGTAGTTTATTGGATAACATATAAATAGTAAACTCCATTACATTATTAATGGCGACGTCGGATGCATGATTTCGAATTCACTGTACATATGAAGAAATAAAGGTGCCTAAAGAAATAAAGTAGGAAATTCGAAACAAAAATATTTTCGAATACTGTGTGGAGGAAGCAAAACCCACGGTGTAGCACAAATATGGTACAAACACCAGATTCAAGTGCCTTGTTAGTAGGTCAAAATAGACGAATGGTAGTGAATTCTACGGGAATGTAGAAAAGTAAAGCGCAATTTAATATTGGTAAAGCAAATTATATCATCTGTAACTGCCGTGACATTGGTAAATATCAGCAACAGCTACGATCATTTTAAAGTGAATGATATTACTGACAGTAATGTAACACAATCATCACCAGCTATGGCTTCGCATACAAGAATGAGTGGTCAAAACTAAGATGTGTTAATTGACAGTGGTTGTGTCATCTGATAAGTGTGGCTACGGTAAATCAATGGAACTTAATTTCTCAGCCTGTGCCTCATAGTATACAGCTTCATAATGTCAACAACACCAAGTTGGAAGCAACTGGAAAAATAATATTATTAATGGTGTTCATGCATAATTTATTCTATGCAGAGTGGATGGTAATTGAAAACTATTTACCACTTCCCATACTAGGCCGTCCAGGAATGGATCTAATACTCGAAGACTTTAAAAACAAACTCTTAGGTAATGCTAGATGATAGCAATACAACCGGTGGAGGCAACAAGAAGCTACTCAAGCATCTGGGTCTAGGAAAGAAGAACACACAAGGATTATTGTGAATAATAGGAAAACACCTGCTTATGACAATCAAAAAACACCGTTAGAATCAGACACCTATTAGATTAATTACAGCATAAGGTTTAGAAAGCTCGAACAATCACAGGCAGCTCTGTCGAAGATAAATTTAAAGTTCCAACAATAGAACACAGAACTCACAAGTAATAATGAGTCAATTATTCGCACAGAACACAAAAAGATATTGATTTTAGGACAAATCTCCAATAAGGAAGTCTTGAAACGTCCAAAATTTGTGCCTAGGAAGCACAGCTCGCAAGCATGGTTCTGTAAAGAATTCAAAAAAGAAGTTGAAGAATTCAAAAAAGAAGTTGCCCGATCATTTGAGGGGATTGTTTTTAGAAGATTAAATTGAGTTCACAAGGGAAAATTATGCAGCTCTGTATTCAGTTATATTTTGACTCATGGACATACTCTACTGAATGTCAGTTTCATTGATTTGGTTGTACTACGTATATGACAAGTTCAAAGTTAGTAATTTTATGTATTTCTGTTATTAATTTTATTTTCGAGCATAGTATGAGATATTTGGCAAGAGAAATACGTAAGAAGCTAACAATATTTACACCAGTTCCAGCACAAGCAAAGTTCAATTAGGTTATATTACGAGATCAGCCTGAATGATTGCAAGTAAGAACAAGATGCATTTGCAAGTCAGCCTATTGTCATTGTTTAACGTTTAACTGTATCAACTAAGTATTTGTGTGTGTGTCTTATCAGAAAGTGATATCATATTTATTTTGATTCGCGAATTGTATTCTTGGTTAGATGAGATTAATGAATAACTGATTGACTTCCGGTTGTAGATTGCAGAACCACAGTACTGTAGCTCCCGGATTTTTTATTATATTAACAGGAAAATCTACGAAGTTCATCTATATTTTAGTGTTCGTGAGTGCATAAAGTGTTAGAGAAGTCTAGAAGCCTAAACGTTTTGAATTTTGACGAATTTTAGTGAAGATATAATGAAAATTTTAAAATGTAAACAAAGATCGTGACCTACAGTCAGCTGGAAACGACAAGTGCACTTTATACTTTGAAATCGTTGTAAAATACTACTAATTTTTAACGAAGTGACTTTTAGTGTGGCAGTGATGCTTTCCGTTAATTTTAACTCTTTTAATGATTTCTTTGTGTTACAAAGTTATACATTTTAAATGTAATACAATTATTTTATGTGCAGCCATTTGCATTTGTTCTATCGATTCAACTGGTGGGTCATATCGAAACACCGGAAGTTAACTGTCGACTCACATCGATCCTATCAACGAACAGTTAACAAGTGTTTACTTATGTACGACGTTTGGTGACATGAAGGATTTTTGCTGCTTTTAGTGTTCTAACCAACCGGTAGAAATCGAGAGTCAGTAAGGTAACACGACGAATAGTATTGTGTTTAGTCTGTGTGATTCTGCTTATATTGTTCTCGAATAATAGAATCGATTGGACTCTTGGCTTCTTAATCGCATTGGAATTGATTAGTGTGTGATCTATTATCTCGGCGCTGCATAATTTGCCTTCAAGTGTACTTCGAGTGAGATGATAATATACAATGTTATGATCGGAGTAACCAAAACAACTATATATAATTGACTCTGGTTAAATAATCCAATTTATCCGTTTTAGTGTTCATAATCTGCCATCTATTGCTCATTCTGTGTAAAGCCTTATGCATGTTATTAATACAATTTAGCTGTAATTTTTTATATAAGGATCAAGATAATTGGTATGCTTTATTAATCTCGCTGATATGAGAAGTGGCCCATTTATACACGAAATAATTTTATTAAACTATTTAGGGTTTTTAGTTGGAGTGATATATTATCAAATTATATGCATGCAAACGTTGCTCGAATTGGAACTGTAGAATTGGAAAAGGGTTTTGCTTGTGATAATTGGTCGAATTAATAGTAATAAGCCTTTTGTTTATGACACTTGCAATAGTATGACACATAGGTGAGAAACCTTATATTCTAATATCTTTACTAGATAACAATGAATTGACTTTGACAGGAGCAAAGTGGAGAGAAACCTTATAACTGTTTATTTACCGATAATTTAACAGAAGTTAGTATACCCTACATATTGGTGAGAACCCCTTTAACTGCATAAATATTGATTAGTGAAACTAGACAGGAGAGAAGTGATCACATTGTTCACATCATTTGAAGTGGTATACTTTCTGAGCTATTTCATCTTCCCTGAACGTGAAAAACATATCAAATTGTTTCTTCTATAATTCTTGTAAATTCTTGATCATCCAATATGATTAGGAACGACATTTTTGAGAGCCCTAACAGTGACTCGAGTGATAACGAGAAAGTTCCTCTGTCTAAGACCAAGTGTGATAAGTCGAGGATCACGAAAAGATTCAGCCTGTCTATGCAAGGGAATAAACGGACCCTGTGTACTGTAAGATATCCCCCATCTAATTTAACCTGTGTTACACATCGTCATTTTGTTTTCAATAATGATCTCCATTTGAGGTCACATTTGCAAATTGAACATACAAGTGACAGATTTCAGTGTTCTAAATGTGGTAAGCATTTTAGTGGGTTTTTCCTGGTGGAATCTCATTGGTCAAAGTGTAAGTTGAAATTGCGAAGCGAGAATTCATGCATTGCTGCTGGTAAGAAGCATCGATCTGAAGATGTAAAGGATCAAAATGCGGACGCAGGGTACTACGATACAATAAGCAAAGCCAAAGTCGTTTCAGAAGTGTCAAATGATGATTCTTCACACTCAGGTAATATTGTAGAAACAAAATCAGTTAGTTCATGTGTACAAGGGTGTGGTGAAGGTGAGGCGCTAAATTGTGAAAATGTTGCTACTGAATTGAGCTGTGATTTGGATGTTACTGGCACAACGATGATGTCGTCTTATGATGTTTGCGATAAATCCTTGCTGAAAACTAAGCTATCAATAGATAGATCAGATGATTTAGAAAAAAACAGCGAATGTAAAAGTAAAAAAGACACCGTGGGTTTAGTTAGTAAGAACTCAGGCTCCAATAATGTAGGGGAAAAGCAATTGGTAAATACAAGGGTACATAACCAATCTGCAGAATTTAAGGTAACTAGATGTGATAGGGGGACTCTTGTTAATTTGGATGACGTAGATGTATTATATCATAAGGTAATAACATTAGAGAAAGAAAATAACCTAGCAAAATTTAGATTAAAGAAAGAATTAATTGATTTAGGTATAACGGATGATGAAGTATCTATTAGTGATACATCGCTTATTAACCTAATGGATCACTTTATCACAGTGATTACTGAACAAATCTCCAAAAAAATGAATGAAGTACGGTCACTTGAAAGGGTGGAAATTGATGAATTAAAGGGTCAATTGTTGTTAACTAGAAGAACTGAGGAATTAAACAAAAATAAAATTTTTCATTTAACTGACGACGTAACTTTACTAGAAGAAAAATTAAATCAAGAGAGATTGTTATTTGAGATAGATCAAAAAGGTAAAGTCACTGAAGTACAAAGGCTCAACGAGGTTATAGTAAATTTAAACTCCAATATACAGGACATTCAGTCCCAACTGCAACAACGGGACGTTCTGCTAATGAATATTAGAGAGGAAAATGACAATTTAAAATTAAAATTAAATGAACTGGAAAAGGTATTGTTTGACAAGGTGTCTTCTGAAAATGTGAATGTGCAAATCCACGAAAAACGCAGCGTGGCGACAAGTACTGTACAAGGTACATCACTTGTAGTTCCAGAAACAACATGTAAATCAACACAAACAACCTTTGGGGCTAGTTCGAATAAATGTTTTATTGCTCCTAGAGGTAAAGTTGGTAATCGAAACAAAAACAAATCTATATAAATTTTTGCTGACAGTCATGGTAAAGGATTAACATCCTTGCTTAGAGAAAAAAGCTCTCTAACGATCTTTGGGTTAATAAAACCCGGTGCAAAAATACATGATATCCTAAGTAGTGCAGTTTCAGAAATTGATATGACAAAGGCTCCAGATTTTGTAGTCCTGTTAGCAGGATCGAACGATGTATATTGCAATGAGGGTAAAAGGAATGTAAACACTATTAGACACTTTTTGGCCACACACACTTACATAAATACAATTGTTTGTACAACACCTATGCGATATGATTTACCTAAATGGTCCGCTATAAATGTAGAAATAGATCGCGTAAACGCTGAAATCAGGCATCTCCAAAAAACTTTCAAAAACTTGTTTGTGTTAGATATCCATAATATTGGCCGAAGATTCCACACGCCACATGGACTGCATTTGAATCAGTTAGGCAAAACATTGATTTGTGATCAAATATTATCGATTGTAAAAGATTTTCCACATAAAACACAGAAAATCATTGCTCTTCCATGGGAACCTTTGGGAAACTAATGGACGCACCTGCATCTCTTAGGTTGCAGGTGAGACACTCTTCTCTTACTCCTCCTCCCATAATTACTTTTGATCACATGTTAACTCATCTAAATCGACTAAGTTGCGACTCCATAAAACCATGTATAGGTGATAATATGTTTGTTATTGCACACATGAATATTCAATCTTTAAGAAACAAAATGTCAGAATTGGAAGTGTTGTTGGATGAATTGCCTTGTCATATTGTCTCTTTAAATGAACACTGGTTAAACGAAAGTGAAATATCCCTATATGTCCCAACTAGTTACAAGTTATTGAGTTATTATTGTAGAGGTGAAACTGGATATGGTGGTGTGTCATTATACATGCAGAAAAATGTTGACATC
Source organism: Lepisma saccharinum (assembly GCA_022664845.1). NCBI lineage: Eukaryota > Metazoa > Arthropoda > Insecta > Zygentoma > Lepismatidae > Lepisma > Lepisma saccharinum. Next base: position 72,746 of record JAGDQP010002550.1, read on the forward strand.
AGGGTCGAGTTGTTGGATTTAGAATCGCTTACTATTGTTAGGGATTTTGAGGTTTCGGGAGTGGTACTGATTGATCTAAAAATCATCTTAGTATCCCTCTATCGCACACCAGATGCCAATATTTCAGTATTTAAAGACCACTTTGAACTTTTGATTAAATCATTAGATAAGTATCTTAACCATAGATTGATAATAGTTGGAGACTTTAATATAGATGTTAATGAAGACTGTTCGAATGTATACGATTGCATTAATTTATTTTCATCATTTGGTCTCAGATATTTGAACAATTTACCTACAAGGATGAATGCTTGCCTTGACAATGTTTTAACAAGTACTGAGTTCAATTCTCCAACATGTGGCACGTTTGATCCATTAATGTCTGATCACGTAGGTATATGGTTGTCTATCCAACACACGCCTTATTCTAAAATAAATAAATCCTGTATTATATATAGATCACTAAGAACAAATAACTTGTGTAAATTACGTGATCATCTACTCATGATAGACTTTAATAGAATAATTTCTACAAGTCGTGATGTCAACTCTGCTTGGAATTTGTTTACTAGTATTTTAAGTTCTGTATTATCCCGATGCTGTCCAATGATTAAAAGGCATCTCAATGAATCTAAGCGCCCGGTTAAGAAATACAATGGCTGGTATAATGATGAACTTGCATCGTTAAGAGTATTGGTATTATATTGGTTCATAAAGGCAAAAAATGATACAAATTATATCAACACTTATAAGTCAGTAAGGGCACGATATAAAAAAGCCGTTAAAAAATCTCAAATTCAATATAATGAATCTTATATTCAGAATTCTCCCAATATGGTCTCATCTGCTTGGAATCTCATGAAAAGGGCGACCAAAGTTTCTACTGAACTGCAGGTAGATATCTCACCTGATACATTCAATAGACATTTTGTTGATAATGTCTTTCAACCCCTCACGACTGATGATAACAATACATGATAGAGAATTTAGAGGTAATTTTCTTAACAGGCAATTGTCTAATCAACCCTTTTCAGTTAC
>JAGDQP010002550.1:78783-101667 GCA_022664845.1 Lepisma saccharinum
CTCTTATTTTTTTCAGGGTAATATAATACACAGCTCACAACATGGTTTTAGATCAGGTGCCTCCACAATTTCTGCTATCACTGAGCTTGTCAACTCAATTCATGACAGTTTCGAACAGAAAAATATTACGTCTGCTATCTTTCTAGATTTGAGTCGAGCTTTCGATACGATCTCACATCCTATCCTTTTGGATAAATTACACTGGTATGGGGTCTCGACTAATACAGTCAATTTGATTCGCTCTTATCTTCTAGATCGAAGACAAATTGTAAAATTTAATAATACATTTTCCTCAGTAGAATTGGTAAAACGTGGGGTACCCCAGGGCTCGGTTCTTGGCCCTTTTTTGTTCTCTGTCTATATTAACGATTTTCCTATTTATTTAAACTGTAAATCAATACTTTACGCTGACGATACTACGTTGATCTCAATAGCTCACAATCTGGATGAAATACACAGTCTAAATGCTAACACTTTACAACTTGCAGCAAAATGGTTAAAATATAATGAATTGGTTCTTAACAATTCCAAGACTGAGTCAATGTTGTTCTCATTAATACCGAATATTATTTCACAGAATAAGTCTGACTGTATTAAGGTACTGGGTATCACAATCGATCCGAAATTGACTTGGAGTAATCATACGAATGCCGTATGTAAGAAGATAGCAAAAAACATATATTTATTGAAAAGGCTGAGACAACTTGTATCTCTTAAATACTTACTAGTGGTATATTATGCTATGATACACTCTCACTTATCTTATGGTGTAGCCTTATGGGGTAATTCCAGCGGAGCAAAAAATGTCTTCTATTGGCAGAAAAAAGCTTTGAGATGTATGCTGAAAATGGGCTCCAGAGACTCCTGTAGAGAAGCTTTTAAATTTTATGGTATTATGACACTTCCCTGTATATATATTTTTCATTGCCTCGTTTATATAAAATCAATAATTAATAATCTTTCAACCTTTGACGGACAACATAATTACTTCACTAGAGGTTGTGACAACCTAATAACTCCGCGATCAAGGTTAACCAAACTGCAGAACAGTTACAAAATTAATGGGATAAGATTTTTTAATTTTTTACCTCTCGAAATTAGGAATCTAGACATCTCAAGTTTTAAATGTAGAATAAAAAAGGTCTTGAAATTATGCAGTGGGTACTCGCTTCAAGAAGTTGAAGAAAATATTAGAGCGCATTATAATTAAGACTGTATATGCATGTTACGTGGTTTTTAAAAATAATGTACTCTCAATCATATATATTATACAAGGTCTATACCAGTATACATAATGTAAATTTTTAAAAAACTTTTTAACAATTGTAAGATTTTTTATTATTTATGACTCAATATGTATATATGTATCTATGTATATTGACGATGTTGATAGCAGTAACACTGCTCAAAAATGAAAATGAAATATGAAATATGAAATATGAAATAAATCGTCGGTCAAGGGGCGAAGTGGCATATCTTGAATTCTACGATTTTTCAGGAGAGCGATTTGAAGTTTTTTGTTAAACATAATACCATCGTGTTCATTTGATTTCTATTGTATCCATTTCAAATTTTGCCAATAAGTTCATATTCATATTACCAGAGTTCATATTCATTTAACTAAGAATAACTATGGGATTGTAAGGCTCGTACAATAGTATATTATGAAGAGTTTTTTTTTTAATTATATTCAGTGTGGAAGATTTTTGTAGAAATATACAAATTCAGGGTCTCTTACTAAAGGCGTATCTCCTTCATATAAAGACATCAAATCTGCATACTTCTGTGGTGGAATCCTTCGGGGATGTGATGAAGACACTTCGGAGATTTGGTGAATATAACTTCCCTTGGCAGCGAGATACTCCGATAAACCATTCCGATAGTCACTGTCCTTGAAATAAATTGTAGCTGGTTGATCTTTGATCACCATTAGTTCTCGTATGCCTGTCTAGTCAATTTTATCACCATTATTATCCTTCCGTACAGATAGGATCCAATTTTATGCGACATCTCGGAAACCTAAGAAATTCTTGTATCCAAGGGAATGCACAGTGTATGGTTTAGCAGATCGTGCAAGTGTAAAAATTGGTAGTAGCTGAGCTGGAATGAATACATTTCTAGCTGATTTTAGCGCCGTCAAAATGGTTGAGTGGTCAGTCTCCCTTTTGTCCGTGATACGATTCAATGAACTTTAGAGTGATTACTCTGATATGCTGAGCCATAGTAACAGTGTACAGCATCATGGCAGCAAGTATTCATGGACTTCGTGATGTGTGTGGTAAAGCAGCGTTGCCGTATCGGAGTCGTATCGTACGGTGGCGCGATAGGTGAAAGTGTTTCGTGAAGGCACGGATAGCGCTCAAGATCAACCTCGTTCAGGACGACTCCAACGGACAAGATAATTCAGCTCCTTGCCTCCCTGCTGCATGCGGATCGCCGGTAGACTGTGCTTAAGTTAGCCGTGGAGGTGGCATGTTCCACAAAACAATATTACACATTCTGCACAACATTCTTGGGTTCCGAAAAATTGCAGTGCGTTTGAATACCACATCAACTCACTGTGGTGAAACAATGGCATCGCTATGCACTTCCCAAGGAATTTTTGAACCGCTACAAGAGAAAGGGTGAAGACTTCCTTGGAAGAATTGTCACTATGGACGGAACCTGGGTTCGGTCGTATGAACCACGCCTCAAGCGGCAATTCAATGAAGGGAACCACCCTAGTTCTTCTCGCCCAAAGAACGTGCGCCCTGCACAAGGTTGTGGTGTAAAAGTGTTGTTTATTCTGGCTTACAATATACAGGGTGGACAAAAATTCATTGTCAAAACTCTAGGAACAAAAAGTTCTGACCAAAATAAAAAAAATGTTTCTTTGTAATGTGTCGAATTCCGCTTAGTTTCGCAGCAACAGGCTACCGAAAGCGTGGAAAAATGAAAATTAGAGCTTTATATTTCCAATGCCATTAACAGTAGAACTGCGGCGACAAGGTACACCCAAAGACTTTCAACCTGCACTATCCAAAAATGCATATTTCGAAATTGTGCAATGACTGCGCAAGAGATTCCCCAAAGGAACTAGGGGATTCCCAGAAATTCTCTTTAAGTAAAGGTAGGCCTAAATGTCGTAGAGCTGACAACTCTAAACCGCTAAAACATGTCAAGAAATAGTAACAGATGATTCATGGATTCTCATGGGGTCAAATATTCCGGAGGTAAACTAGTCCCTCATTCGGATCTCCGGGCTGGAACTGCTTCAGAGGGCTCCAAGAACAGGGTTAAGAAAGACCTTAGAATAGGAACGAGGAACGTACGTACATTATAACAAACTAGTGATCTTCAGGTGGCGGTGCGCGAGTCCGAAAAGTAGGTGGCGGTGCGCGAGTCCGAAAAGTACGAGCTAGATATATTATCGATACAAGAAGTTAGGTGGGAGGGTCAAGATAGCATCCCACAGGGCAAGTACACTTTCTACTACGGGGAAACACAGTCTCACGATTTCGGAACAGGATTCGTCATTAAGAACAGTACCCTTCAGGCGGTTCAGAATATAGAGTTTGTAAACGAAAGACTATCGTACGTTACGATACATACTCGATAGGGCAACACGGTTTTATTAAACGTCTATGCTCCGACCGAGGTGGCTACTGATAACGACAAACATATATTCTACGATGAGCTAGAAACGCTGTTCGACCGAATGCGGAAGTAAAATTCGAAAATTGTGTTGGGTGATTTCAATGCAAAGGTAGGGAGGGAAGAAAAATATAGACCTACTATAGGCAAACGATAACTTTCGCGATTTCGAAAAACTTACTGGTAAAGAGCATGTACTTTGAACACAAAGACATACACAAATACACATGGGTATCTCCGGAATACCCAAAAGTATTACTTTACGGTTGCGAAAGTTGGAGTACGACCCTAGGAGATGAACACAAATTACGTGTATTGGAAAATAAGGTTTTAAGAAAGATATACGGGCCGAAACGCGACGGGATGACTGGAGAGTGGAGGATACTGAATAATGAAGAACTCCACGGACGTTGTGATTCACCAGATGTTGTAAAAATAATGAAATCGCGACGACTAAGGTAGGCAGGCCATGTTGCTCGAATGGGAGAAAAACGAAGATTATATTCTATCCTGGTTTGAAGGCCGGATGGAATTAGACCATTGGGAAGACCGAGACGTCGTTGGGAAGACAATATTAGAAGGATCTTTGAGAAGTAGGTGATGAAAACTGGCTTGATATTGCCCAGGGTAGAATCCAATTGCGAACTTTTTTTTACTGCGGCGATGAACTTGCGAGTTCCATAAACCATAGAGTTAGTTAGTTAGGCCGAAATGTACATGAATTTGATGACTTTTCATCAGGTAACAATAATTCGTTTGCGCAAAGTCGATATCTCAAACAGATTCCATTTCCTAAGTGAATTTAAAAAAATGAGTGGTTGCTTTACTAACAGGAGTTAAAGGTATTCTCCAAACTGCAATACATTCAACGAACTATTGATTTATTTGTTATCAATGAGAGATAATGTCATTGCAAACCTGGATGGTGATGATTATTCATGTAAACAGTTCAGTATTGGGTAATAAACGACCGCAGTGGTCAAGTGGTCAGAGGTGTTACATCGTGAGTCACAGCTAGAGTTCCTCGTTTGAGTCCCTGCTGGGAATCAACTTTGTGTAATATGAAAGCACAAAACAAAAACTTAATAGAAGCGAGATGGGATAAGGTTTTTGGTTACTAAACTGACCCATAAATACAAAGTCTGTAGTATTTTTTAGAAATCATGACAAGGGAATGTCACAGACTCATTAATAATTATGAATGAAAAAGGATAGAAAACCGAGACGTTTGAATTTAGTTGGCTTAACGTGCACAATATTCTAAACAGATTTACGTCTGGTCGTCTTCTTGCATTTGTAAGTTTGGATTTTGGAATCTCAACACGTTGAGATCTGCCTATTCATCACGAATAAAAGGTGTTACACTCAGTTATACTGAGATATTCCTAACATGTAAACATGCTATATATATATATTTATTTTTTTAACAATGTATAATTAGATTTAAGTTAGGGGAAAAGAACTGACCAGTTCGCACATTTTTTTATGTAATGATATTATGTTATCTTATATGTATTTGTATGTAAATGTAATGTACTCATGTAAATGCCATGTACTCATGTCTTATGTATAATCGTATGTATGCTTTTATTTACTTTTTCTCTTAGTTTTTTTTTAGAACAGTTAACAATTTAGTTTTCTCAAAGTGTGCTCTTGCTCACCTTCCATTATGAAACCAAAACTAAAAGCTGCTGTTAGCCAATGAAGTCGCTGGATTTTTAACCCTCTTTAATTTTAGCGACAGCACTGTCATTGTCTCTGTATGGACAGTTGTCCCTGTATAACCAGATGTTAGCTGACCATGGTAGCCCATCATCTGACATTCAGCATCGCAGCAACTCGACGGATGATGACGGAAGGAAGGAGGGGTGAGAAAAGTCATTTACGGAGGCGTCTTAACTACTTTTGTTAGGAGAGCAACTATTAATTTTACTCTATTGATTTTCTTTCTAGGTATATGTTAATTTTGTTTTATAATTTATATCAGCTTCACTGATTCGAAACCATTGGCCAGTAGCAGTTTCGAATAATGAATTCCAATAATATTTACAAAAATCCAGTGAAGTGGCAAGCCATCATTGGCACAATTTAATATAGGGAACACGCTAAAGACCAGGCACTGCTGATAGTTAAGCGGATTGGCTCCGTCACTGGCAAATTAATAGTAAAGAGCTGTTAACAGTGCAGTCTTAAAGCTGCAATGTGTCGTTATCAGCTTTGCTTTTGATCTTGTTTTGTGTCGGTTGATATCAAGTAAATTCAAGCTTCAGATAAACTCGCTGCTCGATTCAGCATTAATTCACGATTTATGAGCACAACTCTTAGATATTATCCATTCCAAATTTATGATGTATGAGCAAGTGTGTAAATAAAGTTTATAAATGAATTTTAGTGAAAAGCAACTCAGATTTCCCGTGGTTGATCTTCCAACACAAGCTAGCTTAATGAGCCATTAGACGTCACTGGTCGAGTATTACTCCTAAAAAGTAAATTATGCCGTTGCTTCCCAACATCTTGCTTAATAAGGAAGTAACGAGTAATTTATATTGTAATTCTCTGTCAATGATTAGATTAATCTAAAAAGCAGTATTTAGAGTCAAAAATTGAAAATAGTAAATAATGAAAGCCTTTAAGACTAATGCATTAAGCATTCAAATTACAACATTATGAGTGCAATTACACTGTAGTAAGGAAAGGTTAGTTCACAAGCTGGAGTATCGGCTAAAAGTAATCTTATTCTTAATTAATCCCAAATAATAAGCATCTGACCTTTACGGCAGATTGTAGGTTGTGAACTGGTAAAGTCAGCTTTTACACATCCTGTTTATTGACTCGCTCGCTATTAAACTGCTTCATCGTTCATTAATTATTCTGAGTTGTTGTGTGATTGGTTGCGTATTGAATTTCTCCACCAAGTCAATTAAAAACTATCTGTCTATTACTATAAAAATATCTGGGGGAAAATATCTTGTCAAAAAACTTAATGAGCCATTAGACAAATTAAATAATAGAAGGAAAATAAAAGCAACACTCTGACAAAACAAACTACCTGCGTTTTTCACGTCAAATAGACTGTTCCTAAAGCTCCAAAAGTGTAAACTCTCATTTATGTCATTGTTAAAAATTGGCATTTTACTAAAAGTTAGGTTAATTTCTTTTTGCTACATAATCTATAATAGTATTTCCTTCGACAGTAAAAGTGGCACTCGGGATTTGTTTATTTAATTACTTAGTTATTATTAACCAAATCTTTCAAATCTAACATTGTCACACAAAGATTGGCGGCCGAACAGGGACACGAACAAAGTATTATTTAATCTAAAAGTATTTAATCCAAAGAAATACAAAAAAGATATAAATGTGTAAATTACAAAGGTGTACATTGTGCTGTTATTTCGATATTCGCTGTTACATTGGGGCACGCAACAGACGATCATATTACCACTTCATTTTCTTACATATTACAAAACTTTCGGTAGTTTCTTGTGCTTGCGGGACAAGATATTCGACTCTTTTGATATAAGTATGACTTTCAGCGATTATGACTCACAATCGAGGTGAAATTCAGGAAAATGTACCCACCTGATTTAACAACGACGTTCTTTGTCGAGACCACAGCATCAAGTGTGCGTCATGGCAGCTCTCCTATGATCACTAGCGCAGTTATTTTCTGGCAGTCCTGCTAGAGGGAATCCACCTACATATTCGTACTTCTGAATACCTACCACCTCTTCTCGTTTTCAAAATACCGGGGGTGGCGTTATTTGCCTGAAATACCTTAGGAGATAATCACACTGAATTGAAGTATTTTGCATACATTACAACTGGCGCAGTTTTGCCGGAAAAAGTCAAGGATGAATACTCAAAGTTGGTTGAAGCCCTTTATTTCACAGAGCATAGCTATAGCACAAAATGTTACATTACATAAGATACTAATAAATACAGCCGGCCGGGTGGTCGAGCGATCTGTGGCGGTAGGCTATCGACTCAACGGTCCCGGGTTCGAGTCCTGGCAGGGGCATGGGTGTGGATTTTAACACTTAACAGCTAAAGGCAAATCGTGACGGGCCGAAGTCCAAAGTTACTAAAAACTGGCCCATATAAAAATAAAGTTTTTTTTTTACTAATAAATACAGTGCAAAGTAATAAAGAGAGTAGCGATAGTGTCAGATCAGGGGTTATAATAGGATAAAAATAATTTAAAGAACCTCTTTTAAAAGCTTAAGTTGTGCAGTACACAAGGTAAGTGTAGCGATTATGTCCCGGGTCCCCAATATGGCCCACCTCCAAGATCTCTGCAGCTTTCTGTTAGTGCTACTATATGTTACTGTAAACTATATCCCCATGACAAGTGAAAACATTTTTGCGCGACTAAGTTGTTTGCGAGTGGCATGAGCGGCAGCTTCAGCTGAAATGGCATATTGAGCAAGAAAATATTTTCCTGTTATTTTAGTAAGGCAAGTAATGTTTCGTTTCAGTATCTATTTTTGAAAACATAATCAGTATAATCCATGGATAATGTAGCTATGTGAGCATACGTGAACATAAAATATGTGTAACGCAATGCATTGCATTGTATAACAAGCAGGCGCCAGAAAAAGTAAAGAGGTCAATTTGACCCACCGTGGTACGCAGGCAAGTTGAGCCACATTGGGCAAAATGAGGTCATAACTGTTTAAAATAAAAGAATTGGGTATTTGAAATGTTTGTTCTGATCACTCATCATCATAATATTTAATAATTAAAACGAAGATAATACCAGGTAAAAACGAAGCTATCAATTTCAACACAAAGAATAAAAAGATTAAAACCAAAACAAAGCAAGTGTCATCACGTTTAAAACGACCAGAATTTCAGCAGCTTGCTTCTAACAGTCCTGAAGAACCGGCACTGAGTTGTACCAAGTCTTGTGAATCTTGGTTTTGCTACCTTTGTCAGGAATACAGACATGCGTCTTTGTGTGTTGTGTAGCAAATACGTTCATGAAGAGTGTGTTGGAATCACCGCTATAGATAACGGATCATTTCTTTGTCCCTTATGTGAGACGTGACTTTCTAAACTTCTTCCTTTGTGTTACACTTCTTGTTTATTCATATTTTTTCCTCTTGTTATATGCACTTGTCTTTCACCAATTTTGGCATTTTGTATTAATGTAATTTTCTTTGTTTTTCATTTTTTTTTTCATTTTGAGACCCTTTGACCACCCCTATCTCTCAGCCATCTTGGCTCAGCCCCGTTTCGCGCATTTGAAATGCAGCGAACTAAAAGTGTTCTCCACAGGACTGGGGCAGTACATCCCCGGTATTCGTCTCCCTGCTTTGGCCCCTAACACGGCGCCGAAGCACGGAGTCGGCAGGACCTGTTGTTCCTCAGAGTATTGTTTACATAAAAAAGAGAAAATAATAGGAAAGAGAGGGGGTGGGGAAGTTGTTTTAGCCTGGTTCCCGCTGGCAAATTCAGGCCCTTTTTCCGCGAGGGGGGGAATTTCTTCTCTTGTTTTTATTTTTTCTCTTTTTTTTCTTTTCATTTCAGTTTACAATACGTACATACATGGACCTGAGCTGTAACAAAATACAATATTAAGTACACTGGTATTAGTGGTTTAATGTATTAAGTTTTTATTATTTATTTGGGTTACATTTTACTATTATTTATTAATGTTTTTCACTTGATTAATTCCCGCTTTTATGTTGTGACTTCAGTCTTTTCTTAAGTGTCTTCCTTACTAATCCTATATATCGGTATAATTAGTCCTTACTTAGTTGTCTAGTTATTATTGTTAGTATCAGTATTTTCTATTTATACAGTTAAAATTACGTTATTTAAAACACTTCGCGCATTGTGATATCTGTATAACTATCTTAATAAAAATGTATACTTCATTTTCCGTAATCTACTCATTAATGATACATAAAATATTTCTAAAATAGAAGCAATTCAAATACAAAATACAAGGACACTAAACAATCATTCATTTATATGGACTTCAGTTCCTCTATCTATACATTTTCAACCAAAAAATAAAAATTATCATCAGCAAATTCTCATAATAAGTATTAATAGTAGTCTACATTTAATTCCCTATGAGTTGCTCCGTATCAGAATTTAATTTTTATCCTTCATCTATCTACTCTAAACTAATCCTAACTATCTTTACCTGGCTTTCACTCTCATCATCCATTCTCACCAGGGAAGTCAACCGTTAACGTTCATTCCAGGGGGCTGGGACACACCCTCCATATCCGTACAGATTGGGGCCTGGAAGTTTCTTCACAGCCGAATCTTCAACCACACCGCACATTCACACTACACTTTATACTTCTTTCAAACTGCACATCACTGTTTACTTTGCCAATCCAGTTACCTCGGTACTCCGCTTACCATCCATATCCATAGGATTGGTGGTCAGGCACTGGGGGTTTCTTCGCGGATAAGTAATCGTTAATCTCGAAAGTTCTCACACTCACGCACTTCCGCAACGCTAGACAGCTGGCTTTGGGACACACCGATTTCGGTTCGCGATTTAGCGTTGAATCCTCACAATTTTGTCAGAACCACAGCCGTGGAAGAGATGTTTAGTCCACAAAGTTCGTGTGAATCCTATTATGTGAGTTTCCCGCATTCCGCTTCTCCCGCACCGCGTATTCCCCTTGGTACCCGGTTCGCGCGCGTCACACATTCTTCGACTACGTTAATTACATTATTTACAATATGCATTATTCCCCGTCTTCATTCCTGGTCATATATGTTCCTCCTCATTCTTCTCATATAGATTTCCTTTTCCTTATATGAGATGATGGTAGCCAACAGATCCAGGGAGGCTCGTTTGATGTCATCTTCGATTATTTCGTGTATGTCAACGTTCTTTAGTTCATTTCTCAAATCCACAATTCGAGCATCAACAGTTCCATCCGCCTTTACCTGATTTTCTGGGCAATGGAGGACCACATACATGCTCGGGTATTGAAAGTTGTCCGCAAGAACACTCGGGGGATTCCACTATCTTTAGTTCATGTAATTTCGATTTGTATGGTCTATGTCCACTTAGGAAATGCATCGGGCCCTTATCTGGATTCCAATTGGTCCATTTTAAACGTTGTTCAATTAGGGGTATTATTCCATACAACCTTCTCAATTTTCCGGAATTTTGCCAATTTCTTTACCAAATTTTGTTTATTTTATTATCAATGTCTTTTATATCTTGTGGAATTTCCCGCAAAATTTCCGTAGCTCTTATTTTGTTTTCATGCTTTATCCAGTACTGAGCTGCCATTTTAATTGCTTCTAGATCCAAAGGTCTTATTCCCAGAATGACATTTATGGCTTCCCCCGGTGTTGTATTATATGCTCCAGACATTCGCAATAAGATGGTTCTTTGAGCTCTGTTAAGTTTTAACGCCAATGATTTGTTTTCTTGCAACCTATGTGCCCATACACTGGACGCGTAGGTGCCAATAGCAGTTACTATCTGGGAGTTATACAATTTCAAAATTTTTGTGGGTAATTTAAATTTAGTGCTTGCCAATGTTATCTTATTTCAAAATTTCAAAATTTTATTAATAGTTTCCTCAATGTGGGTGTTATAGTTCAACTTTTCATCAATTATAACCCCAAATATTTAAACTTATCAACTCTTCCAATAGTTTGATTTTCATACTTGATTGTAGGATTCCGCTCCAACTTTCCTTTAAATACCATATACTTAGTTATATTAACTGAAATTTTAAGTTTATTTTCATTACACCAATTCCCTAATACTGTGGTGATCTAGTTTGTCCTAATCTCTAATTGAGGCGTTCTCCGGAAAAGGGGCCTATAGGCAAAATGATGGTTTTGAGAAAAACGCAAGTGAAAGTTTGCATTACTTCTACTGAATAGAATTTTGAAGTGAAACATGAATGGAAAAAGGTACTGATATAGTGAGCACTGTCAGAAATTAAGTATCAAATAAGTGTGCGGATACATATTATTTCCACAGATGAAAAAATAATTAATACTCTACCCAATAAGCTCTTTTTCCAAAGATCATAAAATGTCGTGCACAAAAATAGAAATAAACTGACAAATTATAGTACAAGGCAAAATACGATGTGTTCAAATATATTATGAATGGAAGGAAAAGATATTTGTGCAAGCGGAGCGAAAATATGGTGAATGTTTAAATTGAAGCTTTGGGTGGACCACATACCAAACTTGGTCATGCTGATGATTTTTGTTTTGTCCCCACAAATGCGTCGGACAGAAAATCTATGACAAACATCGATGTTTTCGGAATTCAGTTCGCTTCTAATCATTTCTTCATCACTATCCGTTACTAGCAGCACAAAATTCGTATAGCAACACAGATACAGTTCAAGCAATGCTACCGACACGCTCAGGGTGCAAACGTTAATGCTGTACTGGTGATACAAATACACGCATAGCTTCAAACAGTGTTGCCAGATCAAAACGAAATTTTCAGCGCTTGTTGAGCATACAACAATTGTTCATTTAAGCCGATCTCCGTATAAAGGGCTTATGAGCCCATATGCCCTTTTTCTGGCGAATGCCTCAATTGTCTTCGCGTTTTCCCCTCCACCAAAATAGCGAAGTCGTCTGCATACGCTATTACCGATGTTACCTCTTTCATCCGATCCAGAACTTTGAGACGGGGGCAATGCATATGTTCCAAAATATTGGGCCACATATAGACCCCTGTGGACAACCTTTATTGGGTGATCTTTTTATTTTCTCTCCCGGAGCCCTAAATGTAATCTTCCTGTCCTGGCAGTAGTCCCTCAATACAATAATAATATATGGCGGGATTTTAATTTCAGTTATTAAATAGCGCAGGCCACCAAAAGTTATCGAAGGCTCCTTTGATGTCTACATATAACGCAAGTACGTAATTTGCGCCAAAGTTGTTAATGTCTGTACAGAATTTGTTAATGACGTCTTGCGTTGACCTGCCTTTTCTGAATCCAAGTTGCATGTTATTATTTTCTAAATCCGTTCTTCTTGCCTGTAATCTTGCTATTATAATCTTCTCAAACAGTTTACTGATCATGTTCAGGAAGCATATTGGGCGGTACGATCTAGGATCTGACTTAGACTTCTCCAGGATCTTCAAAAAGATAATTAAGTTCGCTTCCTTCCAATTTTTTGGGAAACGCCCCTGCCTGATACATTCATTAAAAAGGCGAGTTAAGTATGGAACCCAGATTTCTTTCCAATTCTTATATATCTCCGATTTTATTGCATCCGGTCCTGGGGCTTTCTTCGTTTTCAAAGATCTTATAACTATTTCTAGTTCTCTGTTCTTAATTTCCGGTATTTCTTTCTCAGGAATTTGTAGATTATTGATATTGTCCATAAGTTATCTGATGTCTTTTTGTTCGTCTGTTCCGTTATCTTTTATGTCTTTTGGGATTAGTTCTTCTACTAAATATTCCGCTGAGTCTCTCCAAGTTTTGGTATACGTTTCATCCAGTTTTTCCAAAGTTGATATACTAGTTGGTGATAACTTTCTCATACAGATTTTATAGGGTTTACCCCCGGAGTCTGTTGCTAAGTTTGTTTCAACAAAACTGTTCCATGTTTCCGTTTTCCTCTGCACTAACAGTTGTTTGTAGTTGTCCTTTGATTCCCTATATTCGTCGAGTTTTCTTCTCAGTTCAGGGTACCTTGCCTTTTGGTATGCCTTCCTTTTGGCTCTTCTTGTACGTCTAAGTCTTGTGAATCAATGCACCAGAAAGGGGCGTTCGCCAAATTTGTGTTCCCTATCGGTCTCATAAAAATAAGTTTCATATCCATATACGGAAGAAAATTTACACTTTTAGCCGACTCCTTATCAGCAAAATTATTATTATTATTATTATTTTCGAAAAAAGCGGTTCCTACAATTGCAACTTCCAGACTTCAAAGGTGCGCCTTGTTCTTAGCGGCATACAACTTCGATATTGCTTATGTTAAGAATGTGGAGGTTGCCGATTGCCTGAATCGTTTACCCTTAATTGAAGAGACAGAAGATTCAAAGGTTCTAGCCGCATATGTTGTGTTAATATATGACAAACTGTTATTGTGAAGTCATATTCAAGACCAAATGAAACAAGATCGCTTTCTACAATTCGTAACAAATTGGATTCGTAAAGGATGGGCTAAGATGATTCCGAAAGAAATAGACATACCTGAGATCAAGGCTTTCTTCAAAAAGGAACAGCAATTAACAGAAAACAAAGATGTATTACCATAGGCTATCGCACAGCCCTTCCTAGAACACTCCGCCATAACTACCTGGTGTTTCTACACAGACAGCGTTTATGCAAAATTGAAAATGCTCATAAATGATTTAGTATAGTGGCTAGAGGTCGATTAGAATATAACTCAGTAAAAGGATGAATTCCTTGTCTCGCGATGCATAATAAATCACCTACGAAACATAATATTTTGTGGACACATTCAATACAACCTAAGCAGCGTGAATGTGGATCATGGTCAGTGGCTACGGATGACTTTCTTAGTGGATGGATTTTCTAACCTTTTAGCAGCTTGGATAGTGAAGTCAACTAATTCAGAGGAAACATGCAGTAACTTAGGCAAAACAGTTTAAAATTTATGGTTCTCCCAAAACAAGGATAATGGATAATGGACCTCCGTTCTCGGTCAAATCTTCGAGATGTATTGTGCATTCAAAGACATCAATTTGATGCATCCTTCCCTATACCAGCCACCAAGTAATGATCTGGCTGAAAAGGCAGTCCAAATAATAAAGTAAACTTTAAACAAAAAATGGATTCAACACGGGAAGATGCCGAATGAATGATTGGTGCGAGAATTGTTAAAAGAACTTTTATATGATTATAGATGTACATCATTAACGAAAATATTTAGAACACCAATATCCAGTGTATTTGCATACGAACCCGGAACATTACTTATGTTAAACAAATTCAAAAAACATATAATACGAACTACTGAGGAAACAAAATCAACAGATAAAGGGATAACTGTATGGATATTAAACCATAGAAGTCTTCAACCCAAGATTATAACAGGAACAATAGTAATACAAGTGGGCAGGATAACATAAAAAAGTACTAAAACAAGTAGTGGAACTATTCTATCACCGGCATCAAATGCTTGGATTCAAGGATCCAGATAGCAAAGTGGATTCGTCAGTAGAAAAAGTAGGTGATATGATGATCTTAAAATTTGAATACTTTTGCTGAAGAACCATCTACAAGGTCGATACAAGTACGACAGAAACCAAAATGGCACGAAGATTACGTTTTGCAAACAGATCAAAGAACTTACAGATAACCTAAATATGACAGGTTCGTAAGGAAATGGGATCTGACCAATTAAGCGTCTACAGAATATGTACAGACTAAGCCATTATGAATTAATAATTACATTATATATTGTTTACACAACACCTAAGAACAATCATAAGTACGAAATCTAATTTATAATTTTAAAAAATCGTTATTAAACACTTTAGCTATAGTAAGTACTTTATAACGTAAGTTCACAAACTACTTGTTACATAATTTTGATTTCTGTGATGTGTGAAGTTTTGCAAATAAGAAAAGAAGGCGATGAAGTAAACCGACAAGAAAATGGACTGATTGATCAAGCAGTAAACTTTATATTGATCTGTACAATCAATTGGATTATCTTACACCTGTTTTTGTTTTATAAAGTCGTTATGTTTGAATACGAACGTGTTTTTAAAAAGAAGGAGGATAGTAGAAGTAGTATATGAGAAGAATGAGGCTAAAAACTAATAAAAGAAAGAAGGAACTTATATAGTTTCGTTATTGTTTCAACATATTGTGTTAGATGGTTGAGTGTGTATTGAAATAAATACTTTTGTCTTATTAAAAAGGTAATACATTGATTATAATGGTACGTTGTATTCGTTCAAAATGGTACACATAATTAGTAATAGACTGAGATATGCATAAGAAGTAAAGATGAAGTAGTCACAGATATATGTAGTTTCTATTATTATATTAGTTCTATTATTAGATTAGTATTCTTGGCTTAAACGGACATAGCGTTATTATTGGATGAAATCACAGTGAATTGAAGTATTTTGTATACATTGCAGGAAGAAGATGTTAACCTTTTACAAGGTTCTGGCAATTATATTGTCACCATCGAAAATAAGTATTGCTTGTCACAATTAACTACATACCTGCGTTTTTTTTTTTTTGGGGGGGGGGTCTAAAATTATGTGATATTTGTAGATTAAGATGTGAACTGTTATAAATTGTAACTTGCCTTCTGGTGTTAGCATTCGAAAACTGCTACATCAGCTTGATTGAAATGGCTACGTGTGCAAAATTTTCTTTCTACGAAAAAGATTTCTGAAACTACAAACAAAGCTGTTTTGTAGGTAAGTTGTATTAATTTTAACTTTCTAATTTCGTTCGGTGTTGGGATACTTTTGCGTTACCAGATATATGTTCTAAGCTGATGTTTGTCACACAGAGCCTAAGGTGTTCTGTAACCAGTCGAACGCAACAACGTTGCCGACTAGTATTTATTTTAGGATACCACTAACAAAATATATGCTTTCAAAATATATAAATATAAGAAATATATGAAGGTAACAATGGAATATTTTATTGACAACTAACGTACGTCACTGTGCAAAATTTCATAATTGTATAACGCTGGGAATTGCGTTTAATTAAGGTTGGAAGATATGGGGACACATTGAACCATTGTGAGTTAAAGAAAAGTATATAATAAAAAGTAATAAAAAATATTAACACACTTTTCTTAAACATTTCGTACTAAACAGTAGAAAATAATTTTGTTTATGCATGACTAAAAAGAAAAGCATGGGGCGCGAATAGTCATTTCATAAATTCCTCAATTGGTGCGTCTCATGCTTTCCGTTTTAGTCATTCATAAATAAAATTATTTTCTACTTTTTAGTACGAATTGTTTAAGAAAAGTATGTTTTTAAAAACGATACACAGGCCGAAACGGGACGAGATGACTTGAGAATGGAGGACACTGAATAATGAAGACTTTACGGACTTTACGACTCACCTGATGTTGTAAGAGTAATGAAATTGCGACGACTAAGGTTGGCAGGCCATGAAGCTCGGATGGGGGAAAACGAAGATTATATTCCATCGCGGTTGGAAAGCCGGGGGAAAAGAGACCGTTGGGGAGACAGAGACGACGTTGGGAGGATAATATTAGAAGGAATCTTCGAGAGGTAGGTGTTTATGATGAAAA
This sequence comes from Lepisma saccharinum, assembly GCA_022664845.1. Classification (NCBI taxonomy): domain Eukaryota; kingdom Metazoa; phylum Arthropoda; class Insecta; order Zygentoma; family Lepismatidae; genus Lepisma; species Lepisma saccharinum. The sequence goes on from JAGDQP010002550.1 coordinate 95,653, forward strand.
CTGGCTTGATCTTGGTCAGGATAAAATCTTGTGGCGAACGTTTGTTACTGCGGCGATGAACTTGCGAGTTCCGTAAGCCATAGAGTAAGTGAATATGTTTATAAAACGTTTTTTAATTTTTTTTTTCGAGTGGTTTCGGTGTTCGGACACATTTTCCTCACCCTATATATTGTAAGCCCAAATACTAAAGTGATCTGCAATTAGTCAATCGAAAGATCGTTGCAGGTTAGTATTTATTTTAGAGCAAAGAAGTTCCTACTGAAATAAATATAGAAATATATGAAAGTAAGAATGGAATATTGTATTATCACATAACTTACGTTGCTGTGCAAAATTTAATCGTTGCGTGATGTCGGGAAACAAGTTAAATTAAGGTTACACGATTTGAGGACACGGGAACAATTGTGACTTAAACAAAATTATGTAAAAAGTAAAAGTGACTACTGTTGTTCACGTAAAAAAAATCCATTGTATTAGACTTAAGGATCTATCACCAAATCTACGAATGTAACATGCAACTCTGAACGATCAGTGTAACATATGGTGTAACAAGAACTAATGGTGGCACACTCTCGCAAAGCGACATGCTTGTATTTTATTGGCAGAAGTAAAGTGTGAGTGTTCACTACGGAATCTTAAAGATCAGTTAGAAACTGTCAGTCAGCTTAAGGATACACAATAACCCCCTAGTGCGAATTAGCGGGGGCATGCCCGGGATTCCCGCTGGAAAATAAATTTCCCACACTGACAAATGTATTTTTCGTCCCTGCCAAGGATATAAAATTTTCACCCTAAAAAATGTTTCGATCAGGATTAGATAGAAAATCGGAACATTTTTATCTGGCAGAAGTTGAAACTATTTTCATGGGAGAGACAAGAGTTTATGAACTTTCACTAGCAGCTAAAGACCCAGTTTGGAAGCCATTTCTTTTATGAGGTTTATCAAGAAGCTAAATGCGAATTATTTAGTATGATTCGTTTGATTTAGTAACCCCTATTTGAAAATGGGACTGCATGTCTCCCCCCCCTCTCTCTCTCAGCGTGTATATGCATATAGGCTGCCTGTTGAAATCCGTGCGTAATGTTTTATCCCCCCTGACTGAAAAGTTTAATTCACACACTGCTCACAAACACGTACATACACACACAAGTTTAATAGCCAGTGAGGCATAGTGTGTTAATGATTTCACTTTATCTGTTTTCTTTAAAAAAGTAATGAAAAGGACGTGAGCAAAAATGCATTGACAACCAGAGAACGTTTAAAAGTAAGCGTCAATCTGCTTTGAATTTGAACGCGAGTCATCCATTGAGAAGCTGAAATTTAAACATTTCCCCAAATACTGTCCGATACGTTCTACTCATTACTAGAAGTACCGGTAAATCATTATTTGTAGGGGGTAGTGGGATAAATTTTCTGAATCCTTGTGCATTTTCCCTGGTACCGTACTTACCCATTTTCTTGTAGAGAGGGAAAACCAGAGTATTTACGTCCAGTACTCCAAATCCAATCGGTACGGGTATGCTTCGATATTAATCCCCCCTGACAAATAACACTCCCAAGTACCGGTACCTACAGATACCAAAGTGAAGATAAGCGAACTGTGGCACGTTATACATCCGATTAGGTTTCTTCATTGCGTAAAATGATATTTGTTTTAACTTCTAAGCATCCCTACTTAAGGCTCTTTTCAAAACCAAAAATGCTTATATAATGTTTCTTCGATGCTGAAAGGCTGCTTACCAGGGGCTGATTCTGGCTCGTACCATGTGGGCTTTGTGGTCAGGGAATCCGCCAGTGTTTTAAGTTTGGGGGGTGTAAAGTCAAAATTGGGACGGTGTAAGTGTAGTTTTGCAAGGTTTATATCGATTTTTGACTCTAAAATTCTACAGTTGGGGGTTACGCTCGACAATTTGGGATGCTCATATCTCCCCACAGGGAAGGGTCTGGCACAATCACTGTATATGTCGGACAAACACCATAGGCGTGGGTTTTCTCGGAGTTCACCCGTTTCCTCCCATTTTCTTCATTCCAGCAAATCTCCCATCATTACCTATTTGACCTGAGTTACCTAAAGGTCTTAATAAAATTCAAATACAGAGTTTAAATAAACCGCATATACCTGAAGACACTAATTTTCAAGACTTCTACTGAAGTTTTTTGTTGCAAAGAATACCGTATGGTGAACACTGTTTGATATCCAAATAAATAAACTTCCAAGTAGTGATTGAGTATGTGTTAGAATAAAATACGCTTCCCTTACTTACCTGGTTTTATGCAAGACATGCCGCAAGCACCATCACACATGCATTTTTTCTTCTTACTCTTGCAGTCCTCGTCCGATGAACACTTTCGAAGACACGTCTGATCCTGAAATGTCGATAGAAACGCGGGAGTTTAGAAAATAATTGTTGTTGAAGGAATAAAGATCATCATATTATATTCACAAGAATAAATTGCAATTTGAAATGCTATTATTAACAGTAAAGTAAGAGTTTTCAATGACAAATTACTAACAAGAGAACTAGATCTTTACAAATATATACTGCTCGCCATAAAAATGCAACACCAAGAAGACATCAGATTAATGGGAAATTTGCAGAATATGCAGATCATGGAAAGTTAAATAACTGATTAGCACGACAGCTCCATGACGCATCAGAGGCGCCGGTTAAGTCGTCTGCGAACAGCAATCGGAGGCAGACCAGAGAGCCACAGTGCATGGTAAACGACTGCTGATTTGATTTGAGTATATGGGTGTGTATAGTCGAAGAATGCCTCGTCGTCAAATGCGGCAGTCATGCCAGCAGGTTCCAACTTTGATTGCGGGGAAAGGGCGGTTTATCTTTCCGCACCATATCGAAAGGACTGCGCCCACAGTGCAACGCATATGGACTCGATGGCTCCACGAAGGCACTACGAAACGACATGCCGGATCCCAATGACCGTGCCATACCATGGGCCACGAGAACAAACGGCTTGTGCGTATGGCTCGGGCGGGTCGAACAGCCACATTCCGAACATTGGTGCACGCACTGGTGGATTCTGCACAACGCTCACTTTCCCCACGAAAAGTTCAGAGCGGAGCGTATTTGCACGGCGCTCATTGCTGCGGCTTCTGCTGATTACACAGCATAGATATGCGCGACTACGATTTCTGTCAACAGCATCATGAATACCGTATCCGTATCTGGCGGTACTGTGGCACTAGTCTAGGCGTCACCTGCATTTTGCATCGCCACGTCGGTCCGGCACCGGGTGTTATGGTGAGGGTGCCATTGGATTCTGTGCCCGTTCATGTCTGCCACGCATTGACGGACATGTGACCTGCTAACGGTACACCGACAATGTGTTGGACCCGGTTGTGGTCTCTTTAGTGCAGGCTCTGCCGGGGACCACATCCCAGCAGGATAACGCCCATGATGTGGCATATGATGTCCTAGAATTCCTGGCTGGACATAATATTCCCCATGCTTCCTTGACCGGTGCGTTCACCTGATCTCTCGCCGATTGAAGACGTCTGGTCTATGTTTGCAGAACGCCTCTCACGCCAGTGACCTCTCCCAACTATAGTTGATGAGCTGTGGCATCGTGTCGAAGAAGCATGACTTGCAATAACCAAGGAGGACATACAAGGGCTCATCTTTTTTTGTATCGCCGTGTTACAGCCGTTCTGAACGCCCATGGTGGACCCACAGGATACTGACCTTCGGAAGTTTTGTTCCGCTATCGCCACGTTCTCACGCATCGCACAGAGCGTAAGGTCTAATCATTTGGTACTTGTACCTTACGGCATTTATCTGCTGCTATCTTATCTCCTTCTCGATGTTGCACTTTAATGGCAAGCAGTGTAATTTATAGGTAGGCTACAAGCTAATCACGCTCGGAATTGGATAGTACATAATTGTCTGCACAAAATATATTTAAATTTGATTTTAACTTAAAACTTTTATGCATCTTAGGCTCTGGTCGGGAAAGGATGTGGGAGAAGTTATTGGAAGGTAGTCGACCAGGGCTCATTTTAGTTACCATCTCAGCATTTGCCTGGTATGACTGAGGAAAACCTTGCAAAAACCTGAGTCAGGATGGTCGGTCGCTGGGTCGATTCCGGGACTTCCCGAATGCTAAGACGCGGGCGTTCGGTCCAAAAGAATGATACTTCGAATGCCGGTGTAATTTTTTTTTTAATGCGTCATTATAATAACGACGCTTTGATTATCAATTCTTGTTGAACATACATTACAGAACGTAATGGAGAAAGTTTTCAGTAGACTGCATGACTTTCTGTTCATTGAACCATTCAAAGTTTTCACGTTTATAAAATTCAGTTTTCTTATGTTGTAGCTCAGTCCATACTTTAACGTGCATAAACTTTCATGCACTGCAGCAACATTTTCGAATAAGTAATGAGCAGAAACAAGCACATTTTAGTAGCGTTTTTCGTTCACCAACAGTGGTATACATGCATACATCTACCAAAAGAGTCGGCGATTAGTTGGCGGCGTTTTTAAACAAACGCTTCATTTTGTAAGGAAATAACTATCATTATTCAACGCAGTCATCACAAGTTTCAATGGTGTTGAAGTCCTCACTTAACCTCAAGGGTGTCTCTTGTTGAACTGAGTGAGTGTAGATCTTGTACGTAAGGTTAGTAAGGTTTAAGATGGGTGAAAAGTTGTATGGTTTTCTTGGTAACAATTCTTCAAGAAAAACGTATTTTCACGCAGTATGTAAGAACAACAATTCCTCCAAAATTGGTATTCTGTTAGAGTTAACAACTCTCCACGTTTAGCTGCACCAAACAATTCCATTTATTGCCGTTTCCATGGCAAAACAACTCAATTCGCGCCTCATGTGAAAATGTTTGACCTAGTTGCTTCTAACTTGGTATTATTATATTGGGCTTAACCTTTAACACACAAGTTACATAAAAATGGTAAACCATTCCATGACAACTGTTTCTATTGTAATGAGAATGAATTATTTAATGCATATTTGAGCAGTACATAGGAACTATTGATCCGTTTTCAGTCAGCTTCACATGATGATGTACTGGAGTACACTTAAGGCTTTAACAGTATTGAAATATTAAACATTTACCATTTCGATAGTAACGAGACTCACTCATTACACATATATTTCAGCATGAAGTAGGAACGATTAATCCGGATTCAGTTAAACTTGACAGACTGATGTTGAGAAATATTTTTAAGGCTTTATTACATCAAAATCTTAGAACCTGTGTCATTTCCATTAAACAAAGAAAACGGATGAATGCATATCAAGTTCAATTCATCCTTTCTCCTAAAAATTTACTGACCATATGGTAGGTATCCAAAATTATATATTTCTCTGCTCCAAGCTCTTGAAGGTGCATCACTGTTGATTTCGAAATTATTCTAATTGTGGTTATGATCAATAGTCTGGTTATGACTTGATTGGCTTGCCTCGGGGTCTGTCCATCAGAAAACGTCCAGCACGGTTACTCGACCTTTTTAAAATAATATGTATTTTCAAATATTTATATCCCTTGTAGAAGAATAGTGGGTATTCTTTTATCATTATCCCAATCGTTTAATTAATGGAGACCATTTTTTTGTGGTCATGCCAAAATTAGTGTTTGCAGACGTCTACGGAAAATATAATATTTGCCCACTGGTTTATTATAGGGCATTGAAAGAAAAACCACGATTTCCTTTGAATTCTGCTTGATAATTCTAGCCCTCTGTATGAAAAGCCTAAACCGTAATAGAACTGGCCAAATAGTATCCAAATGTTATTGTCGAAATAGAAACAAATCCGTTTTTCAAAAGACTTTTCCGTACGGAAGGGATTGAATGTAAAATTTGATTTTTTGTGCACTGTTACATATCAAAGTGTGTTGAAGGTATACAAAATATAAAGGGTAAAAGCATGCTTCCTTACTTTTATATTAGTTTTTGAAAATACAAAAAATCATATTTTACGCATATTGAAAGGCCCAATATCTTTAGTAGGACAAAATGTAAAAATATAAT